>JADHZB010002062.1:0-13315 GCA_015657535.1 Nephromyces sp. MM_2019 | reverse complement strand
CACACACACACACACACACACACACACACACACACACACACACACACACACACACACACACACACACAATATTAGAAAATATAAATAGTATATACACACACACATTTTTATTTTGATTGTCTAAAACATTTTTTTAAATTTGTTTTGTTAAAAAGAAAATTTAATTTACAAATAATTTAAAGTTTTTACTGCTAGAAAAATGTGTGTGTATATATATATATATTTATATATAGTGTGTGTGTATATATATTTATATTTATATATAGTGTGTGTGTATATATATTTATATTTATATATAGTGTGTGTGTATATATTTATATATAGTGTGTGTATATATTTATATAGTACATCATATACAATTTGATATTTAAAAAAATAGATATGTTCTATTAGATATGTTTATATGTGTATATATAATATGTGTATATATTTATATTGTGTGTATGTTTTTATATATAGTGTGTGTGTGTGTAAATAAATTTTTACCAAAATGGGCACCAACCAACATAACATTGACATAAATTTTCTTCACTTGTGGCCTCTTTAATAACTCGATCAACTTGGCTTGTTACACTCATTTGATAACTAAAAATATATATATATATATATATATATATATAATACACACACACATTAAATTTATACACACACACATTAAATTTATACACACACACATTAAATTTATACACACACATTAAATTTATAGATACAATGCGATGTGTACATATAACAAATCATACACAACACAACCCTGCACCCACCCACACACCCACATCCACACACACACCCACACCTCCACCCACACCCACATACACACAACACACACACACACATACATACACACACACACATATACACACACACACACACACATACACACACACAACACACATATACACACACACAACACACACACACACATACATACACACACACACATACATACATACATACACACAACACACACACACACACATACACACAACACACACACACACATACATACACACACACACACATACATACACACACACACACATACATACACACACACACACATACACACACACACACACATACACACCTCCACCCACACCTCCACCCACCCACACACACACACACATACACACACATACACACACACACACACACACACCTCCACCCACACCCACACATACACACATACACACACACACACACACAACACACACACACACACAACACACACACACACATACATACACACAACACACACACACACATACATATATACACACACACATTACCTAAAGTCCATTCCACTTAATTTACGATCAACCCTCTCTATAACAATGTGTGCACACTCTGATAATAAATTTGATTCTTCTTCATTATTTTCAGAGTGATCTCTGTGTGTGTGTGATTTATTTTTGTTGTGTGTGTGTTTATTTTCTTTATCCTGTTTATTTTTATGACTGTGTGAATGTGTGGGATGTGTGTGTGTATCATTTTTATGATGTGTAGACTGTTTATTACTATTTGATTCACTTTGTGTGTAATTTTCCATCATCTCATTAATCTTGTGTGTAATATTATATGCATCTTCATTGATGATTGTGTGTTCATGTGTGTGTTCTTGTGTGTTCTTATATGTAGTGTTATTGTGTGTAGTAAATTGTGTGTGTATATCATCAACTGTATGAATGTGTGTATGTGTATCACCCTCCTTTATCACATGATATGTGTGTGTATCATCAATGATATTATGATGTGTGTGTGTATCATCAATGATATTATGATGTGTGTGTGTATCATCAATGATATTATGATGTGTGTGTGTATCATCAATGATATTATGATGTGTGTGTGTATCACCCTCCTTCATCACATTATGTGTGTGTGTATCACCCTCCTTCATCACATTATGTGTGTGTATCTCATCAACGATAAATTGATCATTATTAGGTAATATAGGTTTATGTGTATGATTATGTTTGATGAGAGTGTGTGTAGGTAGATGTTGATAAAGATCACCTTTATTATTATGTAAGTGTGTGTGTGTATATTCATTATATCCTAATATATCCCTAACAAAATCAGCACCTTCAGATTTCATTTGAATAATATCAAATTTACCAAATTTATTTTTAATTACCATTTTTTGTTCAAATAGTGTTCCCCCTAATCCTTCATCTTTTACACCTTTATCTATACCCCCTATACCATTTACACACACACCCATACCTTTGTGTGTATTGACACCAATATGTGTATCTACACCTTTATGTAATTCATTGTGTGTATTGACACCTTTATGTAATTCATTGTGTGTATTGACACCTTTATGTAATTCATTGTGTGTATTGACACCTTTATGTAATTCATTGTGTGTATTGAGACCTTTATGTAATTCATTGTGTGTATTGACACCTTTATGTAATTCATTGTGTGTATCTACACCATTGTGTGTATTGACACCATTGTGTGTATTGAGACCATTATGTATACCTAAATCAGTGTGTGTATAAAGATCACCATGAATAGTATTATTAATTATACATAGACCTTTATCAATATCACGTACATGTAATATTCGATCTTTATAATATAATAATGATCTCCATGTCATTAATGGATCATAAATAAAGGCTTCTAACATAGCCATAAGTGTATCTTTATGTGTTCTACACACACACATAATACGTTGACTAGTAAAACGAAAATTTCCTTCAACACCAGCTAAATCAATTGCTTTTAATAACATACGTGTTAATCTAAAAGGTATTTTTTCTGCATATTTTGTACGAAATGAAGCTACTTCAAAACAATCACCAAAATCAATGTGTATAATATGTCCAGAATTCCTCATTAACATTATATTAGATGGATGTCTATCACCTAAACCTAATATATAACCAATTATAGACATAATAGCTAATGAACGACAAAAATGTGTACGTCTCATTAACCATATTTCACTACTTTTTGATTGTAACCATAATATATGTTTAATATCATCACCAGATGAATTTGATAATGAATATCTAAATATTTCAATCAATTGATCAATTCTTAATTCATCAAATCTATGATATATTGATTTCATTAGATTATGTTCAAGGCTTAGATTTATATGATGTGCATCACGATATTGTTTAATTAATTTATGTAATGTATCACATCCTTCAACCCATTCAATTAAACCTGCATTTGATGATAAAGGTATAATTGCAAATTTTGATATAGATAAATTTTTTATGTTTATATCATTGTGTGTATTTAATAACATATTAATTAAACCTAATACTTGCATAATACGTTCATCTTGTTTTAAATCTTCATGTCCTTTTAATAAGAATTGATATAACAAACCATTATTACCTTCAATTGTTATTTTCCTTGGTTTTTGTTTACTTTCTAATACATCTACCTTATTATTAAATGTATATATCTTTGGATAATTATAATTTGGTTTATATGTACCAGGTATAGCTAAATCTAATTGTTTACATTTATATAATTTAGGTGATATATCATATAATGTTAGATCTTTCATATAATGTATGTATTGTTTATTTAATTTATTCATAACATTACAATAATAATACCATGATTGATATATATCTGTTTCATTATGTGTATATATATAACGTTTTAACCATGTATATGCTTGATTTAGATCACGCCCAAATATATGTATAAATGTACGTTCATTATATGTTTGTCCACCCTTATTTAATTGTGTGTGTAATGGTTGTAATATATATATCATACCTTCATAATCATGTTCAATTGAAAATAAACGAAATGCTTCATCTAAACAACGACTCCATTGTTCAACCCATAATACACACACACGTATTAATTCATTTGATACAATTAATGATTGTTGTACTAATCTTAATGAATGTGTCTTAATATTTTGTAATAAACGTCCACTTGATATACATAACTCTCTTCTTTGTGATTTATTTGCTACTGTTAATGGGAATACTAATGATTGTGGATATTCTTGACCAATATATACTAATAAATAACGTAATGGATCATGTACTGATTCATCATGTGTAGAACTTAAACGTGCTAATAATTGAGGTATAACTTCTAACCAATTTATACGTGCACACACATCAAATCCTTCTTTTAATATATACTCTAATTCAGGTACATTTGGATGTTTAAACCATAATGTTAATATCCTTAATATATTTTGTAATGAAATCTTATTATTGGGCTTTAGATATAATGAACGTAAATATGAACGTGTTGATTCTAATATAAAATGTTTATGTAATTTATTGAGTAATTCTGTGTGTATATTTAACATATGTGTTGTATTCTTAAAACTATGTTGCTGTGTAGGATGTTGTGTATGTTGTAGAGGAGGTATAGGGTGTTGTGTGTGTTGTTGTGTGTGTTGTTGTGTGTGTTGTTGTGTGTGTTGTTGTGTGTGTTGTTGTGTGTGTTGTTGTGTGGGGTGTTGTGTATGTTGTAGAGGGGGTGTGTATTGTTGTGTGTGTGTGTGTTGTAGAGGAGGTGTAGGGTGTTGTGTATGTTGTAGAGGAGGTGTGGGGTGTTGTGTATGTTGTAGAGGGGGTGTGTATTGTTGTGTGTGTGTGTGTTGTAGAGGAGGTGTGGGGTGTTGTGTATGTTGTAGAGGAGGTGTGTATTGTTGTGTATGTTGTAGAGGGGGTGTGGGTTGTTGTGTGTGTTGTAGAGGAGGTGTGTATTGTTGTGTATGTTGTTGTAGATGTGTATGTGTAGAATCAAGAGGTGTATTGAGATTTGGATGATTTAGATATATATTATGATCAGATATAGTTAAATCATGATCAGATATAGTTAAATCATGATCAATAGGATGATTATGTATTGGATGAGTGTGTGTATGATGTATACCTTTATGTATAAATTCAATAGGTATATGAGGTTTAAAATGTATAAGAGATTGTTGTACAGGTCTATGTGTGTGTGTATATAAATCACTCCCATGATTATGATCAATAGATTGATGATGATGTGTGTACATATTTGTATTTACACATTTTGAACGATGTTCAGGTAATTCACCCGCTTGTGCTAATTGAAAATTTGTTAAAGCCCATGCATCCCAAGCCTTATTATTTTGTTCATTTAATGTAATAGAGAGTTGTAACCATATTAATATTTCATACACATTATAATCATTAAATATATATTTACTCCCTCTAATTTCACTATAATATTCTTTTATCCATAAACCTAATTTTAGATGATATTTAGATAATAATGTTAACATTTCATCTTTATTTAATTGTTGTGTTGAACCTATATTCCATACATCACCTACAAATTCATCTTTACCTAATAAAAATGATGATAAATGTGTATCTTGTGTGTGTGTATCCATCATTAAATATTTATATATAGATTGTGGTGATGGTATTATATATGTATCTGGTTGTTTATATATATGTGTATATGTTGATGTAGATATATTTGATTGATTTGTTTGTAATGTGTACGGTGTATTAGTTGTATGTGTTGTGTGTATAGGTAATCTTATATCAATCTTTGGTGATTCATTTATTATTGTTTTTGATGTGTGTATACTTGGTGATTCCAATAAATATATACTTGATTTATTTTTATTATTATTATGAGTTATATTATTAGTATTATTATTATTAGTAGTAGTAGTAGTTATATTATTAGTAGTAGTAGTAGTTATATTATTAGTATTATGAGTTATATTATTAGTATTATGAGTTATGTTATTAGTATTATGAGTTATATTATTATTAGTAGTAGTAGTAGTAGTTATGTTATTAGTATTATGAGTTATGTTATTAGTATTATTATTAGTATTATGGGTAGGTGATGTGTTTAATAATAGAGATTGTTGATGAGTGTGTGTAGGTGTGTGTGATGATATAGGTTGATTATGATGAGTTGTGTGTAATTGTATATCCCATTGTTTTTGATGATGAAAATAATGATGTATATAATGATCATCAAGTTCATAACGATTAAAGAGTATATATTGATCAAAAAATTGATGATATAATACACACAATAATTTCAAATTATAACGAGCTTCATATTTATGATTACTTATATATAAATTCTTAATGTGTGACATAATAACTCTTGGGTCAAATTTTGTACACAGTTCATTCCTCATTTCTGCAATAATTTTTATACCTAATGATAAACGATTTTGTTGTCTACATAATGATATAAATCTTAACCACACATTTATATCTTGTGTAGGTGGTAATATAATAGCTCTAACCATTAATATATTATGCCATATATTAACAGTAGGTGTTATACCTTTTAAACGATGATTCCACACATTTTTTATATTATTTTGTATATCTATATCATCTTCTGATAATTTATATGTTATTATTTCATCTAATTCAATTAATTGTTGTGATTTAATAATAGATGTGTATGATCTAGAATAACCTTCAGATGATAATAATGTAGTTATTTCTGTATCTAATAATTCAGAGGCAATCTTAATATATTTCTTTGCTAAATCATATTCATTATGTTGTATATACATAATAGATGTATAAAAATTTGTTTCAAATGTTGAATTATTATATGTATCTAGATAATTTACATATATATCAAAATTATCCCAATTTCGACGATTAAATTCAGTATATGCACCTATCCTACATATTTCAATATGATCATTTATATCTAATATATATATATCTTGATTATTATATATATCTGATATCATATATGATAAATTATCCCATTCATCTAATGCTTGTAAACATCTCATCCTACCCTTTATCCATTCTACACACACATTATCTTCTAATTGTCTTAATTCATAAGCTTGTAATGCATCTTCCCATCTATTTAATTTTTCATACCAACTCTCTTTTAATAACACATTTAGGTATTTTTGTGCATATATTAACACACCTTGTGATGCATCATGTTGTTGTAATTGATTATTTAATGATATTAATATTTCTACACACTGTGTTGGATTTGTTATAAATTCATATTCTTTATAACGTAATGCTTTTGCATATAAATGTGTATGTTCAGATGATAATGATAATAATGATATATCTATAGGTATAACCTCTTCATAATGTTCTGTATATTCAATTAGATTTAATATTTGTTGTATGAGTGTTGAATTGTGTTGTGTTATTTTGTGTGTATGTTGTATAAGAGGAGTTATTGGTTGATGATGAGGTGTATATACTTGTAATGTATTACTTGATTGATTCCTATCTATAACTGGAAATGTATATATCTGTGTATGTGAATTTGATGATGTATGTTTGTTTGATGATGTGTGTGTATTTGGTGATGTATGTTTGTTTGATGATGTGTGTGTATTTGGTGATGTGTGTGAATTTGGTGATGTATGTTTGTTTGGTGATGTGTGTGTATTTGATGATGTGTGTGTATTTGGTGATGTGTGTGTATTTGATGATGTGTGTGTATTTGGTGATGTGTGTGTATTTGATGATGTGTGTGTATTTGGTGATGTGTGTGTATTTGGTGATGTGTATGTGTGTGTTTTTAGACCTGTATTTGTAGATGTATTTGTAGCTGTGTGTGTGTGTGTGTTTAAAGATGTGTTGTTTGTGTGTGTAGGATGATGAGAGGGTATAGGTGTGTGTGATGTAGGAAGTTGTTGATGATGATGATGTGTATATAAAGATAAATGTGTAGGATATACATCATAGGGTTGATTATAATCATTAGGATCAATTTTTTTTAAATCATCATATGTATATAATAAATCATGTTGATGTGTGTGTGTAGTATATAATATATGTTTAATTATATTAGATATATCATATTTAATATAATCATTTAATTCATTCCAACATGATAAAAATGCAGTAGGAAATAACTCTTTAATAATGTGTGGTATATCTTGACTAACATAATAACATGCTCTAATAGCTAATGAAGGTGATTGTTTAATTAACTCTAAACCAATTTTATATATATATTGTTCAAAATCATCATATGTTACACACTGTATATCAAATACATCTCTAATAGCTTGTTGATTAACTATAAATTCATTATTATATTCTTCTGATATTTCATTATTTATATTTAATAAATATGAATAAGATGTGTAATGGCTATCAGCTAGATTAACATGTGTAATAAATTCTGTATATTTCTTATCTAATATATTCTCTATATCTTTATTATAGTGTGTGTAAATTAATGTATTTGGATGATTTGTGTGTGATATAAATTCTTGCATACTCTCTGTTATATCTGATATATTATGTGTTAATTGTGTTGTTTGTATTGAAGATATATATGGATGTGTTTGATTAGATGATATTGTTTGTATGGGTTGTAATATGTTTGATGATGTGTGTGTATTTGGTGATATGTATATATTTGGTGGTGTATGTTGAAATGTGTGTGTATTTGTTGGTGTGTGTGTGTGTAGAGGTATATGTTGAGGTGTGGACAGGTGTAGAGAAGATGTATGTTGAGATGTATGTGTGTTTGGAGGTGTGTGTGTGTTTGGAGGTGTGTGTGTGTGTAAAGATGTATGTTGAGATGTATGTGTGTGTGGAGATGTATGTGTGTTTGGAGGTGTATGTGTATGTTGAGGTGTATGTGTGTGTAAAGATGTATGTTGAGATGTATGTGTGTGTGGAGATGTATGTGTGTGTGGAGATGTATGTGTGTGTGGAGATGTATGTTGAGATGTATGTGTGTGTTGAAATATAGATTGAGTGTTATTTTGAGGTAGAGGTGTATGTTTCTTAATATGTGTGTGTAAGAATGAAGGAGATAATGATGATGTAGATGTGTGTGTATTTGTATATATAGATTGTTCAGATATATTATTTAATATATCTGTAGATAATAATATAGAGGGTAATTGATAACCTTGACGTATTGAACTATTCCTAAGTAATGGTAATATAGGTAATACATCATGTGTGTATATTTCATACATACATATAATAGATTGTATAATATGTGATTTAAGATGTTCATGTGTAGAATTATTATCAAATAATCTCATAAATGTGTGTAATATCCTTCCTATTAATAAGGGTGATTTACAATTACATATTAAATGTGTAATTGTTAATATCAATTCAATTTGTAATTTTGTAGGTGTATCTATAATTTCAGACATTACACACAATGTGTTAATAATATTAGCAATATCTGATTCAAATGATGGACCAAATCTCCTTAGGAAACATAATATTAAATAACATAATAATGGGTCACACACCTTACTAAATTGTAATAATATTAATAATTTAGGTAATACAGGTTCAATATAGTGTGTAGCTGTACTTACACACTTGGTCATAAGTGATTCAAGGAGTGTAAGTAATGCACGTGTTTCAATTTGTATATTATTATCTTGTAATGTGTGTGTGTGTGTAAAAAATTGAGTTGAATGACTCTTTGATAATGTATTTAATTGTGTATTATTATTATTATTATTATTATTATTATTACTTATATTATGATTATTATGCGTATTATTATTTATAGTATGATTTGTATGTATATGTATAGATTGTTGTAGTAGTTGTTGTGTGTGTTGTTGTGTGTGTTGTTGTGTGTGTTGTTGTGTGTGTAATGTTGAGGGTGTCTGTACAGTTGAGGGTGTATGTACAGTTGAAGGTGTATGTACAGTTGTTTGTTGAGGTGTATATGATATAGGGGGTTGTGTGTGTAATGTATGATTATGTGTTGTTGTATTATATGGTGTGTGTGATATATTAGGAGAGGTTAATTTATCAAAATTTGAATGAGACATACTCCTTAATTTCATCATAGGTATCTCACTAATTCTTTGTGTTAAACTATCAAATAATGTGTGTAAACAATCAAATAAACGTTCTAAATACACATCAAAACGTATACCTACTAATTGTACAATTTCTGTTATATATAACAATAATAACTCCTTTGTTTTTGTTTCTAATGTGTGTGAAAGTTGATGTAAAAATGAAGGTATAACATAGGGTAAAAATGGTAAACATTTCCCCTGAAATGATTTTACCATATAAAATATGGCCTGATTTAAAGGGAAATGTTTATCTGATTGTGTAGGGTCTTCAATTATATATAATAATGTTGCTACAGCCTTTCTTGAATAAAAATGTGGGTCATCACCTGTGTGTTTTGTGTGTATGTGTTTTGTGTGTGTGGGTTTTGTGTGTGTGGGTTTTGTGTGTGTGGGTTTTGTGTGTGTGGGTTTTGTGTGTGGGGGTTTTGTGTGTGTGGGTTTTGTGTGTGGGGGTTTTGTGTGTGGGGGTTTTGTGTGTGGGGGTTTTGTGTGTGTGGGTTTTGTTTGTATGTGTGTGTTTAGATAGGTTCAACATTATAAGGTGTATATAAATGTATGTATATATAGATAGTATAGTGTATAGTATATGTATGTATATATAGATAATATATTGAAAATTATGTGTATATATATATATATATATATATATAATTACTGGCTGTTATCCCAAATATACGATTATCAGTTTCGATAAGATTTATAGCTGCCTTTGAATTTGTTTTTCCAGACCAATTTGTGTGTGTAGAAGTTGTGTTGTTTTTGTTTGTGTGTGTGTGTAAACGAGGTTGATGTACTGAGAATTTATTCATTAACATTTCATGTAAAATCATAATATCTGTGTTATCTGAAATGTGTAAAAAAATATATATTTAAATGTGTATATATGTGTGTGAATTGGGTAAAAGGGTGTGTATAAATGTGTGTATATATGTGTGTATTTGTGTATCTATGTGTGTTTGTGTATGTGTGTATGTTTGTGTATGTGTGTGTATGTGTGTGTATGTGTGTGTATGTGTATGTATGTGTGTTTGTTTGTGTATGTGTATGTATGTGTGTATGTTTGTGTATGTGTATGTATGTATGTATGTGTGTATGTTTGTGTATGTATGTGTGTATGTTTGTGTATGTGTGTGTGTGTGTATGTGTGTGTATGTGTATGTGTATGTATGTCTGTATGTTTGTGTATGTGTGTGTGTGGGTATGTGTATGTGTATGTATGTGTGTGGGTATGTATGTAAGTGTGATGGGATATAAATATGTGTGTGTGTGTGTGTATATATTCCAATGTTTATAGTGTGTGTGTTCACCATTATTCGATTGAAATTTGAGGTGATAATACACATTTGGGTCAATAGCCCCTATAACACCAATTGCCCTTATAATTTGTTTACGAGTTGATGAGTCAGCCAAATGTGTAGGATAATGTAATAAGTTAATCATATCTGGTAATAGATTAGGATAATCTTCATAAGGTAAAATTACATACCTAAATTATATATATATAAGAGTTGATACACACAATCACACAATTATATATATATGCATACACATTTATACATACACACACATGTTCGCATATATATATGTGTGTGTTAAAATATGCGTGAAAATATGAATGTCTATGTAACGAGTTGTTAGTGTAAACTGTTTTAAATGTGTATAAGTATGCAATATATATATGTATGTGTGTGTGTAAGTATAAGTATGTTAAATATGTGTATATATATATATATGTGTGTGTAAGTATAAGTATGTTAAATATGTATATATATGTATGTGTGTGTGTAAGTATAAGTATGTTAAATATGTGTATATATATATATGTGTGTGTGTAAGTATAAGTATGTTAAATATGTGTATATATATATATGTGTGTGTGTAAGTATAAGTATGTTAAATATGTATATATATGTATGTGTGTGTGTAAGTATAAGTATGTTAAATATGTGTATATATATATATGTGTGTGTGTAAGTATAAGTATGTTAAATATGTGTATATATATGTATGTGTGTGTGTGTGTGTAAGTATAAGTATGTTAAATATGTGTATATATATATATATATATATATGTGTGTGTGTAAGTATAAGTATGTTAAATATATATATATATATATATGTGTGTTGTATTGATAAGTGTGTGTAAAAATTGTTTACCCAGAATTTTGTATAACTAAGGCTAGAGCACGAAATAAGATATCTTTACGAATTCTACCTGATGAGTCCTACACACAAAATTATCCCCCAAAAAAATGTGTAAATCCAAATAATAAGAATTTTATATAATATTGTGTGTATATATAAAAATGTTTTCTGTGTATACTAAATGTGTAAATATGTGTGTGTGTGTGTAACCTGATAACTATCCATAAGTATAGGTAAGAGTGAATTTAGTGAATTCTTAAGTATTTTAGGTTTTGTAATTTTCGTAAAATTGCAAATAATTTTTAATAATTTGTTAAATAAAATTGGATTAGAGCCAACATTAGTAAATGCCTTAGTTTCTATAAATACACACACGCATATTTAAATATATACTTATATATATATATATATATATATATATAGGTATAGGTATAGGTATATACACACATACACACACACATACATACAGTAGATACTAATTCAAACATATAAAACCATACACACACTCAGTGGATACGTATTCAAACACATACATACACATATACATCAGATACGAATTTGAGCACATACACACATACACATACACACACAGTGGATATCAATTCAGACACACACACACAGCCCATACAGACACATACATACATACATAATACCCATACACACACATACATAAATACATAATACCCATACACACACATACATACATACATAATATCCATACACACACATATATACATACATAATATCCATACACACACATACATACATACATAATATCCATACACATACATACATACATAATATCCATACACACACATACATACATACATAATACCCATACACACACATATATATACATACGTGGTGTGTGTTCTTTTCCATAGTAAGCAAATTTAATTATCCTAATAAGTTGAGTGTAGATTTCTTGGGAAAATTGTTGTATAATATTTGAACAACTTAATATAAGTTCACCCAATAATTCAACTGAACTTTCTGTGTGTATAGTTAGCCCACATGAATTTTCTAATACATTTAGTATTTGATAAGTTAAATTAGTTATACCCAATAAAACTGTATTATTTTCTAATGCATATAACCTATATTACACACACACACACACACACATTTTATATATGTGTATATCTATTTATGTAGTAATATATATATTGACACACATTTAATATCATGTACACATATATGATATCTATATAGTTATATGTATGTAACTGTATATCTCATATATATATACACATAGAATATATACACATTTATACACACTGACATGTAGATATATACACATATTTGTATATATATATATATATATATACAAAACACACACACACACATACACACACACACACACACACA
>JADHZB010002061.1:20521-55028 GCA_015657535.1 Nephromyces sp. MM_2019 | reverse complement strand
ATATATATATATATATATATATATATATGGGAATGATTAATGTAGTTGTGTGTGTAAAAAATTATAAATGAGTTGTTGTGTGTACCTAATGAACTTAGTGCCCAATCAATATTGTTAGGAGGTTCATCTGTTGGTTTGCTGTAAATGAATGTTATAAAATAGATCTTAGTAATATACACACACAAATATGTACATACACACATGCAGAAATACACACACACATAAATATGTGCAAAAACACACACATAAATATGTGCAAAAACACACACATAAATATGTGCAAACACACACATAAATATGTGCAAAAACACACACATAAATATGTGCAAACACACACATAAATATGTGCAAACACACACATAAATATGTGCAAAAACACACACATAAATATGTGCAAACACACGCACATGTCTAAATAATGTAACAAATATATATATGTGTGTGTGTATTACATGATTGAGCTTCCATCTTTTGATTTATTATCAAATGTGTGTGTAGATATTTCCTGTGTTGAAGTTGTGTCAAGTAGGTGTGTGTGTGTAATTTTATTTGGTGCTTGTGTAAAATTTTGATTATCTGATTGATTGAGTACTCTCGAAATTATATCTATATTATCTATGATTTGTGTAACTAATTGATTATTAGGTGTGTGTGTGTGTGGTGTATTTGTGTATTTATATGTGTTTGTGAATTCTTCAAGTTGAATATAAATCTCATTTTTACAAATCTGATATATTATATAGAGAAAATTTTATGTATATATATATACATATGTTTTTGTGTGTAGATGTGTGTGTGTGTGTAGATGTGTGTGTGTGTGTGTAGATGTGTGTGTGTGTGTGTAGATGTGTGTGTGTGTGTGTAGATGTGTGTGTAGGTGGTTGTGTGTATGTGTGTAGGTGGTTGTGTGGGTGTGTGTAGGTGGTTGTGTGGGTGTGTGTAGGTGGTTGTGTGTATGTGTGTAGATGGTTGTGTGTGTGTGTGTAGGATTGTGAGGGATGGAGTGCATTGTGTGTGTACATACATGAATTAATTTATATATATATATATATATATAGTCTGATCGTCATTTAATTTGTGTAGGTAAATAAAATTGTGTGTAAGTTTGATAATATCTATAAACATGTATATAAAGCTCTATGATTTAAGTAGTGTGTAGATATGTGTGTGTAGATATATTTGTCAGTATGTTGATGTGTGTGTGTATATATATAATTAAAAATTGGGTAAAATTTACAAAGGTATAACCGTAGTTATATGCTCTTTTGCCTGATTTAATTTTTGGTCGAATATTTCCTGAAAATATAAAAAATGTGGGACATAAATTATATATAAAAATACACACACATATTTCCATATGTTACACACGTAAAAATAATCATATATCTCACATACACACTAATTCACATATGAAATATAACTAATCAATTCAATTTTTCAGCCACACAATTATATATTGTATTATTAAAACCACCCACCCTCCTATACACATATATATATGCAAACACACATATATACACACATATATATATATATACACATATATATAAATATATATATACACACACAAAACACACATACATATATATACACACACATATATATATATATATATACACAACACACATACATATATATATACACACACAACACACACATATGTATATATACACACAGCACACACATATGTATATATACACACAACACACACATACATATATATACACACAACACACATACATATATATACACACACAACACACACATATGTATATATATACACATAACACACACATATGTATATATATACACATAACACACACATATATATATATACACACACAACACACACATATATATATACACACATTTTGAGTATGTTTGAGTTGTTCAATAGCAAGTTGTAGAGTATTTATTTGTTCTTTTAATTGGTGTACAGTCAATTTAGTACTGATATCTTCATCAATGGGTTGGTTTGTGTGTGTATTTAAGAGTGGGTGATTGAGTGTAAATAATGAAATAAATATTACACACACAGCCAATAGCATAGATTTGATTAAATAGCTTAGAAATGTGTAAAATGATTTCATAAATTTTGAATTTTGATGTTTTGAGGTTGGTTTTGTTTCATTATCAATTTCATATATTATCCTTTGATTTAACCTCTTACAAGCTTTATTAAATGGTTGTGTGTATATATATTGTGTGTGTGTAGATTGTGTGTGTATAGGTGATGTCTGTAAGGATGATGTAGATGTGTGTGTACTTTCCAATAACGTAGGCTGTTCACTCATCCTGTTACGTTTTGTGTGTAAATCTGTCAATGCATATATATATATATATATATATATATATATATATGTATGGAAAACTCAATAGATTTTAAATCAATTTATTGAGATGTACACATCTTAGTTCATATATATTTAAATAAATTTGTGTGTGTGGGTGTGGGTGTATAAGCAATTCATTAGGGTTGGATATGTGTAGAATATTCATTAGTGCTAAAAGTATATATGTATATATATATATATATATATATGTGTATGTGTGTATAGGAAATTCAATAGGGTTGTGTGTAAACTTATTAATCATCTGATATATAGTTTAGTATGTGATTTTTGTAGATCTTATAAAAAATCTTATACTTATCTTTAAGTTATTATTTATCTATATATATATATACCCATTAATATTTTTCATGTATTCCCAGTCAATGTGTGAAGGGTGTCTAATTTGTGTGTAATTTTTTAGCCTATATATTTTTTTCTCGAGTGTGTGTGTATACTCTGTTACTCCTCAGGTGTGTCTTTAGTCATGTGTGTGTGTGTGTGTGTATTTGAATTTATTGGATTCTATAGTATAAATAGAATATGTGTGTAAGGTAGTGTTTAGATATTTTAATGAAATAGGTAATCTGTAAATGATATGTTCAGTGTAAACAGATTTTTAGGGTATATAATTAATCAAGTGACTTTGTGTGTGTTGTGTATTTATATATATGTGTGCAGATTACTTTATATATTTATTGTTGTGTGTAGTGTATTTATATGAGTATTGTATGTGTGTAATGTGTATGTTTACTGTGATTAAGTGGAGTGGGTGTATTTGTGTGTTGTGTGAGTAAGTTTATATATATAAATATATATGTGTAAGTTAATATATATATATATATATATATATGTGTGTGTTTTATCTGTCTTTAAGGTTTAATTATGTCTAAAGTACAGTAAAAAATATAATAAAGTTCAATAATAATTCAATTTGGTAAATAACTCAAATAGGTGAAATTAAAATAAACAAATTATATAAAATAGTTTGTGTGTATTCTGTAAATTATATAATTCACTTTGATCTAAAAATTTTCGCAAATATTAATTTACCAAAAGCTATACATCTAAGGTCTAAATTTATATGAGGATGTGTGTGTGTGTGTGTGTCTGTGTGTGTGTGTGTGTCTGTGTGTGTGTGTGTGTGTGTGTGTGTCTGTGTGTCTGTGTCTGTGTGTGTGTGTGTATGTGTGTGTGTATGTGTGTGTGTGTGTGTGTGTGCGTATGGTTTTCTCCTGTGAAGTCTAAATTATATATATATATATATATATATAATTTAGACAGGTGTGTGTAACGATAGCTAGAGGGAGATATATATATATAATATTATAGTCTTATCTATATAAAATATATATTATTGGGTGATTAGTATCATATTATAACAATTAATTATTTTACACATTATAATATTATATATATAGTTTATTTGTGTGTTGAGGCTGTTAGAAAATGTGTTTGTTTTTTTTGGGGGTGTGGGGGAGAATATGTGATGTGTGTATATTTGTTATTTCGTGTGTTAATTAAGTTTGAGTGCATAATTGATGTGTGTATGGATGTGTGCATGTGTATGTTTGCATGGGTATTTAAGACTCTAAGAAATGGATATATGTATGTGTATATCCAATGTTAAATTTTTGTATGTGCATATTTATTTTTTAAGTTTTTGTATATTTATACATAGGTTTGGGTATGTGTGTGTGTGTACTATGTGTGTGTGTGTACTATGTGTGCGTGAGCTTATGTGTGTTCATGAGTGTGTTGCCTGTATGCCAATTTATGTGTGTGCATGAGTGTATACGTTTGTGTGTGAGTTTATGTATATATGTATGTGCATAACTATGAGTGTGTGTTAAATATATCTAGAAGTAGGTTTAAGTATGGGTGCTTTAACTAACCAATATTAATTGTAAATGTTTGTAAATGATAGGGAAAACAGTATTGTAATCAAAGTTGTTAAGTTATATTTGTATATGATTATAACTTTGTTCGTATAGATATATATTATTTTCAATCCTAAGATGTAATTTTTTTTTGACTGGAAATTATTAAATAGGCTGTTTTTTGTTATTAGTTTAAACTCTACTAATTAGCGAATTTACAAACATATATATTTAAGTATTACATTTTGAAAATGTGTGTGGTGTGTGCATGAATATTTTTGATTAATGATATTATTTTGCATATGTGTAAATATGCAATTTGTTGTGATTATACTTAAATTATCTATTTAGATGGATCATTTTCTATACCTAAAAATTTATTTACATATTTCTATTTCAGTTATTCATTTTGTATATTTAGAGATATGTGATTAGTATGGCATGGCTTATATGTAACTTATTTGTTTGTGTTTACCTTTCTAATGATGTCAAAGGATAATTAGTTTGAGTGTTTTTTATATAATAACGTTTGTATGTGATCAAATTCATTATTCATAACAGGTATATTAATATTTAAGTATAGGTGAAAATTTATTTTTATTTTTCTTCCTAGTATGTATTATAAATTATTAGTTTTGAATGGCTTGCCAATATGTTCATTATTTAACTATTTTTTTTATCTATATGATAAATATATTAATAGATATATGGTAATATCTCTATATAATAATTTTTTAAACTTTACTGGAACAATTTCTTTAAAGATAATTTGATTTCAATTTCGAATTAATTTAAATATCTTAGACAATGAATACCTAAAATAAGAAATGATTGAATTTTCATTTTTCAATTTTCTATGTCCTTGA
This sequence comes from Nephromyces sp. MM_2019, assembly GCA_015657535.1. Lineage (NCBI taxonomy): Eukaryota > Apicomplexa > Aconoidasida > Nephromycida > Nephromyces > Nephromyces sp. MM_2019. The sequence goes on along the minus strand of JADHZB010002061.1, from coordinate 49,952 downwards.
AAACTTTCATTTATATAATTTTTCAACTTTTAAAATGATTCATAATACAAAAAATTTGATTTCTCTTTATTTCCTCTCTAATAGTTTATAAAATTGATGAAACAAATCATTTATTTCCTTTTTGATCAAGTTGTTAAGTAAAAAAAATAATTCTTCCTAAATATAAATAACAAACAATTAACAGAATTAACAAATTGAAAAAATTCACTACACAACATATTAAAATTATTTGATCTTCTATTACAAAATTTTATATTATATATGGAAAATTTCTTGTTTAGTTATTTTTCTATTTTCTTTTGTATAATAAAATTTTTATTTTTTATTATAAATGCTTAGGTACTATTTCAAGGAGAAATTAGAATTGAATAATATATGGGATGTATGATTTTGATCATTTTGTAAACATTTCAAAGAAATCTAAATTCTATTGAATTAGTATATCATCTGGAATAGAGTAGTTTATAATAAAAATAGTACCCAAAAACTTACAAATTAATAAAGAATTCTTTCCAAAGTTTTGGTTTGTGTTTCATTGATAATAGTAATCTTCTCTACTTCATTCTTAATAATAATGCTATCCTAAGTATCATGCTGATATTGATGTAAAAAATGTATAGTTAGCTTTTCGTTCTTATTTGGCTCCAATACTATTCAAATTTATTATTTAGTTTCTTTAAAGTTGTCTTTCACTTTTAACTTGATTTATAAAGATGTTTCATATAAATATCTTTCTATCTATTCCGATAAAATTTTCCAGCCGACTGTGGGAATCGAACCCACGGCCTTTTGATTACGAATCAAACGCACTACCGACTGTGCTAAGTCGGCCTTCGTAAATTTAATGTTTCATCGGGTTACATGAGCAAGTATGGTCACCCGACCTGGGCTATGGTGCTAGGAAGTAGATACGACACCCACATATTTCGGAGGGGACACGCGATCAACGCGTAGTATTCATTCAAAGAGGGGGAAAAGGAAAACGAGGAAAGAACGTAATTGTGGGTCCCCACAATTACCCCTCTGGTGAAAGATATCTTTCCCCACAAACGAGTGGGCCGAATAAACCCCCACAAAAACTACTTCTCACCCCCGGACTACCCCACATTTCCGAACTACACGAATCTACGTAAGGAGGACTAGCCCGAAGAAGCAGGGTTTCCCCGCCACGAAGAGCACAGACCCACAAGAATCCGTGTAATCTCATTACGTGGAGCCCCATTTCAGACAAGAAAAGGGGTTTCGATGAAGATCCCAATTCTTTAGTTTTTTTCCCTTTTTTTTCTCGTTTTCATGCAAGGATATTTCTCGTTGCGAGAAATATCTCGATTATTTAGAAAGAAGAAACTTTTAAACATTCTTTTATAACTTTAAACTTTAAAACCCTTTAGACTTGTAGCTCATCCCTACGGAAGATCTAAGTTTGCATAAAACCAAATCTTTACCCCGAACCCCAAACTCACAGTGAGTTATGCATGCTCAATTTTAACAAAGCATCTCTTATCTCCAGGTAGCCAACGATAATTCATTTAACTGTTTTATAGGCCTATCTCTCGGCAAGCGTTACTCAATACTTAGTCTAGGACGTAGAACCCAGCAAGTAGGTTCTAGTAAGTAGGGAACTTTTAGGGTTAATTAAGTTTAGGATTAAATTAAAGTAAGTAAATGAGTCTAAACACTGTGAGGCTTGAAGAACGATACTAGGCTTGGGAGATAGCTAGCATAAATTAGATGATTGTGCAACTTTTGGGGGCAAGTCTAACTAGAAATGTTATAGGCGAAACTAATGGAACGCATGTGACTCACTCGGAACTATGCTCAAGAATCTTCGAGAAAAGAAGATTCTCGAAAAGAATTTAATCCAAGAACAAGAAGAATTTCTTGAAGAAAAGAATAACACATTAAGATATATAGAAATTTTTAACATTTCACCCTTTATATAAGCTACATTTTTCCCGCGAATTTTATAATTTTTGAGCTTAACTTTGGCGTAAAACTTTTGATTCGTACATCTAAAACCTCATCTTCATCACCTAAAACCCGAAAATTCGTCGAGTTGCTAAAAACTAGCGATAGAATCGTGTAAAATTCTATCGGCCCGCGTAACGTTTTGTAACTAGGTCAAGTCTGTATATATACCATCTCACTCGTCCATCAGGAATAAAAATAAATCATTAACAAAATTAAATTAGTAATTGCATTCATAAGTATAGGAAGGAAAGTACTACTCTTGATTTTGTGTAAAATTGGATAACATTTTTGATCTAAAAAGCTAAATTAATATACTATTTTCGTTCTATAAATTCAAAATGACATGCTAATTTGTTTTGTAGCTATTATAATTAACATATAATTGGGCTAATGTAATACCTAATAAAATGTAAATGATTACAGAAATTTACTCGATTTTAGAATATAGTGAAAGCAAGTAAAAGTTAATCACCTATTGTTTGTAAGTGCTATATATTTAGATATGTGTAGAACCTTAACAATTATTAACATCTACACTTACATCTAGAAACAAAATTAATTCATTAGGTCTTCATATTTCAATCGTTGATTTATTTTGTAATCTAGTGATTTCAAGCTTTCTAACATGAACTATTTGAAATTTAAATACACTGGATTTCTATTTTATTTGAATTGTATAAATTTGCATATCATATCAGCAATGACTGATTGATTCAGCTCTAGCTGTGATAAAGTATCTCAATAATCACTTCATATCATTCATTGTTTTAACTAAATGTAATTTTAACTTATAGAAACAAATAAAAACTATAGTCTTGATATGCATGTTTATGTATAGATATACCGAGTTATACGATTGAATACATATTGTGCTGTATATATAATATAATTAGAAAATTGATACTTTAATTATGTGTACTATCAGATAGTATTTTATGTTTTTGGAAATTAGTTAATAGAATATTTTATAAATGTCCAATAATTTAAGATTATATATATATATATATATGTCATAAGAGAAATATGGGAGATAAATTGAGTGATGAATATGATTATAAAATTAATCTCAAATCTTCATCAAGTTCTTGAAATGTGTAAAAATATATTAGTTCAATAATTTTAAATGGTTAAAATCATCAAATAAATGTTTTACGTCCCATTCATAAAAAAAAATGAAATACTTTTATAAAATTAATCAAATTATTTATCTGTTTTTGTAGATACTGTGTAGTAAAGGGTGCATATATATATATATATATATTTATATACACAAGTAAAATAAAGTTTTTAAACGTTTTATAATTGTATGTGAGTAAAGCTTGAGTAATATACAAAATTTTTATTAAAAAAAAATAATTATATGTCAATCCTCTATAAGAGCCATTTCAGACATTTGCCAGCAACAGAGTCGATTATCCCATCCAACAGTTGATACCATAGTAGATTCATACTCATTGTCACTCCAACAGAAATCATTAATTGCAGATGTATGTCCATGATGTGCAAATCGTATAGCAGAATCATTCAATAAGTTTTCATAATGTATTTCTTCATTGTGGGTATTTTTATTAGCTTTTGATATATCCCATATTAGCATTGAACCATCTTGACTAGAACTACCTAGTAAACTCGAATATGTTGGATTGAATTGTAAACGACTTATACTATCCTTATGACCACATAGTTTTGAAAGTGCTTTAGAAGTCAACCTCATATCCCAGATATATATAATCCCCTTATCATCCCCTGTTGCAAATATATATGGACTATGTGTATTAAAACATATACAATTTACAGGATTATCACAGTGTGTTGACAAAGGTGCTTCATTGGGTCCTAATGCTACCCTCATATCCCATAATTTTGTGTTACCAGAGTCGCTAGATGTGGCTAATAGAGAGCTGTATAGAGGGTGGAAACACACATCATTTTGTGAGCAAGGGGTGTTGGTGTCACCTTGCCAATGATATTTGGGTGATAGTGTAGGTGTGTGGTCCTTAAGTTTTGTACTGTAAGAATCATTAGATGTTGAATTATTAAATAGCTTATGTTCAGCTTTTATATGACTTGAATTTGTTTGCTGTGATATATCCCAGACAGCAATTGAACCATCACTACTACATGAGGCTAAGAGGCCAAATTCACGTGGACTATAGTTCAAACCGAAACCTTCTTCTTTGTGTATATCTAACACAAGTTGTGGTTGACATATATTAAGATTTGAAGGTATACTTGGGTGCTTTGAATAATCAAAAAATAATACTTTACCACCTTCTGCCTGTGTAGCTATTAGAAAATCATTTTGAGGCATTGCGACAGCTCTATTAACATCTCCCAGATGAACTAATTTTCCCCTTATTTTGAAATTTGGTATGTTGGGAGGTGGTGGACAGCCTTGTCTTAACCTTGTTTTGGGTGTTAAGAAACCTGATTATTTGGAGAAGGGGATAAGAAGTTAGTTGTGCGTTGTGGAGGTAAATGGGGTACCAATAGGATGACTAAGGCTGGGTGTGTAGGTGTATAGCGGATAATTAAGAGAAGATATGGATATATGTTTTGGATGTGTGGAAGTGTGTGGGGTTGTGCGGAGGTGTACGGGTGTATGTATGGGTGTGTGGAAGTATGCGGATGAGTTTGGGGATAAGTAGAAATATGTGGAGGTCTGTGGACGTATTAGGAGATGTGTGTATATGTAAAAATGCTAGGTGATTACGGATATTTTGGTCGTCTGAGAGTTTTTAATAGTATGTGTTTAGGTGTGTATTAGTGAGTTTGGGTGCTATTAATATGCATATATATATATGGTTTACATACTCGAATGATTTTCGCACTTTAATGGGTCCTCCTTAAAATTCAAAGAAATCGGAAATTTTGTTTCTCCCACAATCAAATAGTTTATTTCTTGGCCAGATGTGCATGTACCCAATATTAACTTTTGTGTAAACCAGCCAGAGGATGTGTGAGAATGTTTTTGCTTGTTATTAGGATTGGTGTTTATCATGCTTACCTATGAATTTGTAATTAACACACATATATGTATATATATATACATATATATATATAGCGTATGTTCTCGTATAATTCGATACCTTACATAAACCTCATTCAAATTATTATTAGATGTTCTACCGAGTATCAGATGTTCTACACTTTGTATATATTAATGGGTGCTATACATTTTACACATTTACATATACTATACATTTCACAGTTTCAAATTTTATAAATATTATCATGTATTCGCATTTTTTACACATTCGAAATACCCATATAAACATCTCATGCATTTATGCATCATATACATTTTAAATGAATGTGTAGTCAATTTATTTACCGACAAAGAGGGCCATTCTAATTTATGTAGAAGTAAGCTGTTATATAAAAAGGGTGAATTTTTCCACCATACCAATGATGGGTCTGATATCTCTTCATTTTGTGTTTGAAATTGGCCTGTTTGTTGTGGGTCATCAATCCCCAATATGTCTGGGTATTCTTCACTATCATCTATAACTGGTTCTCCATCAAATGGAAATAACTCTGCTTCTTTCACCATTTATGTCTATGTCAAGTGATGGGTAGTTTTTGAGTGTGTATGGTGTTTGGGTGTGGTTTGTGAGGGTGTGTGTGTGGTTGGGGTGTATGTGTGGGTGTGTGTGGGGTGATATTGGTGTAAGTGGTAATTAGGGTGTATGTATAGATTAATTTTGATATGTGTGTGAAGTAGGTGTGGGTATATCGGGGTATGTATTGGTTATACTTGTGATATATATATGTTTATATATGTGTAGACAACTAGCACGGTCCAAATACTTGAAATTTGAGGTTGAATAGTTTGCAAAAAATATGGTTTTTTATATGTACAAATTAGAATTATGTATAGTGAGATTGTCTGCAAATGTACTTAAAAAATAATTCCGTATTTTTGTCCAAGTTTGTGTATAAAGCATGTGTGTAGAGCTAAAGTGTGTTTCAATATATAAGCTTGTGTATGTATGTGTTTAAGTGTGAGTTTGTGTGCATGTCTTTGTGTTTGTATCTGTATGGTTGAGTCATACATGAGTGAACATACTTGTGTATTTAATTGATGTGTATGTCTGCTGTTGTTTGTGTGTATTTACGTGTGTGTGTATGTGTAATGTGAATGTGTGAGAGTGTAGGTCGGTGTAAGGGTGCACAATAAAATGGAGTAAGATTGATATGTGTGGTGTGGATTTGGTTCAAGTATAAAGAGTATGTGCGTATAAAATTTATGAGCAATATCAGCGAGTGTGAAAATATTCGACACTAAAGATGCATACCAAAATACATAAACTTGTGTGCAAAATAAGTGAGGGGAATTACCTTCAAAATTGATCAAAAATTTATTATATTTTGTACAAGCTTTGTATATACCCAAAAAAGAAGACAAATGAGGTAATTATATCAAAGACATTTTAAATTGGACATATTTCTTACATTTGCTAATTCAAAAATAAAGCAATAAAATTACTTTAGTGTTCAATAGTTTTTATATATGTGTATGTGTGTACTATTGTGTCTAAATTGTGATAATTACATACACATTTAAAATATTTTGTGAGGATATATATATAAACTGGGAAAAATCGATATCTGTGTGTTTAAGATTGTAGATTGGGTAATTTTCATATACAAATATATATGCGGATAGTTTAAAACATATTTTTCTAAACTTTTGGGATTTATAATTTAACATATTTTCGAACATATACCAGTTTTTATCTAGTATCTCTATTTAATCCTGATTTTGCTTTTACATTTTTCTCTAGAAATTCTATGTTCCCCTTTTACAGTTTTTGTCATATATCTTATCTTTAGAACTTTTAAAATAAAAATCTTTACTGTTTTTTCTAATAATTCTGTACTTGTTTTATTAGCAAAATCTTTTCTTATATTTCCTATCTCTTGATAGTTTTTGCTTAATAATAATCTTATTTTATCTAATCTTTTAGATTTTTTTCTTTTAAATCCCTTCTTTTTCTTGCAAGTTTCTTTTGGCTCTTTATTTGTATGTATAATAAAATTGATAAACAAAATAATAGAGATATTGCTGAAAAAAAGGATGATTTAAAATCTAAATTGGATAACTCCGATAATGAAAAATCGCTTAGTAATAGTACTGAATCTTCTCCTGCCTCTTCTCCAGAGCTTGGTTCTAGTACTTCAAAACTTGATAATGGGCATGATTTTCATACAAAAGAATCTGAATCTACTAACGTAAGTTATACAGCAGAAGAAATAAAAAAATTTAATGAAGAATTTTTAAAAGCAGCTTTAGGCAAGAAGACAGATCAAGTAGTGGCAATGCTAAAAGATCCAGCATTATATGTCAATATAGCATTAGAAAAGTACCAGCTAGCGACTGCTTTACATATAGCTGTATATGACTAAGAATTTGATATGGTGAAGGCAATTTTAGACCCTCCAAATATTAATGTAAATATTCAGGATAAGTTTGGATATTCTCCTCTTGCAGATGCAGAAAGAAGGGAAGTAGGAAAAAATATTATTGATCTACTAGTACAGAAGGGTGCAAAGAGTCTTGGTAATGAAGATGCTTTTGACGCTTCTCCAAAACACTCCTGAACAAAAAAGGTTAATGAAGAATTTTTAGAGGCAGTTTCAGAGGTTGATTTAGATGCAGTACTTAAAATACTGTAAAATCCTCTACTAAATGTTAATGTAAGAAAAAATTCAGGAAGTGATATGAGTTCTCTAGAGATAGCTATAAGTGATCAAGAAATTGAAATAGTAAAAGCTATTTTAGAACACGAGGATATTGATGTAGACGCAACTGATATGCGTTGAGAAACAGCATTACCATAGGCTGTAGGCACAGGGTCAATTAAAATTATAGAAATGTTATTCAAAAAATCTCCTAATTTGTCAGTAACTGACCGGTGCCTTTATCCGGCTGCTAGAAAAAATGATTTATTCATTTTTAAAACTCTTTTGGAAAAAAGTTAGGATAAAAATTTCATAAAGGATTATGCATTAGAAATATTTGAAGAAGCTGGTAGTATTATAGATGGATATGGAGGATATATTCGAACTGCCTTTTTAGAATTTATAATACAAAAACTTATAGAACAAACTTCTCCAAAGGAAGCTTTAGAAATTTGTGTAAAATCTATTCCTTTCTTCGGAAGATATGAAAATATTTTTGTAGAATATCTTATTATTCCAAAATTAGAGAAAGAATTGTCAAAAAAAGAAATAATAGCCTGTTTTGGTAAAGTATTTTCTGATGCATATTCTCAAGGAGATATATGTCCTACCAACATAGAATATGTCAAAGAAGATTTGTTAAGAAATGATTTTTTAGAGAAAGAAGGCGTTTCTTTAAATGGGGATCATAATATAACATAATTTTCATAAATTATTATGTTTGAGGAATTGTTAGCAAAAATCAATAAAGCTTTAAGAGATCAATATTTTAAGTATAAAAATGATCCTCATGGTCTTCTCTATGGAATGATCCCTCATAACTATGTGCATCTAACAATCAATCTGGACAACACTTCAGATAAGGAAATTTTGATATTTCGCTTCCAAAACATGTCTAGCAACAAAGAAATGAAAAAAGCTTTTGAGCTTTTAGAAAGTATAAAGACTTACAAAAACAGCCAACAACATCAAGAATTAGCTCACTTAATAGACAAAAAATGTGTTAACTAAGGGTGCAAACCAGATTCAAAGCGCTATAAAAATACAACAAATATCCCGCAAAAGACTTCTTCAGCATTTCAATATATTTAGAAATGCTACGACAAAAGCCCATCCCAGGCCTCCTAGCCGTTCTTCAAATATAGAGAAAAATACCCATTCTGTATCTTCCTAGTAATCTTTTAATTTTATCAAAAAATAGCTTGTTATGAACATTTCTATTTTTCCTAAACAGGAAAAATTATTTTATAAAATTAGTTTGATCTTTCATCCATTTTTGTGCTCTTTTAGAAAGCTCTGGATATATATATTTCATGATATCTTTATAATATGAACTTATATATTCTTTTTCTGTAAGTAAGTTGTGATCTATTAGTTGTTTATCCTATGGCACTAATGTTAGATTTTGAAATTTCAGAAAATTTTCATCTGATGTTGACTTTGTCATTATTAGATTTTCTATCCTTATTCCAAATTCAGCTTCAATATATAAACCTGGTTCATTGGATAAAATCATATTATCATTTAATAATATCTCTTTAGCAGTAGGAGATATTGATAAACCACTTTCATGAACATTTAAAAAATTGCTTACTCCGTGACCTGTAGAATGAGGATAATCTAAAAAATCTTGCCACAAATGAAATCTAGCAAAAGAATCTATATGTGAACCATTAAGTTTGTTTTTAGGGAAAATTAACTGATTAATAGATAAATGTCCTTTAAGTATTTGAGTATAAAAATATTTATGCCTCGGAGATACTACCCCTACAGCAACTGTTCTTGTAAGATGTGTTGTGCCTTCTAGATATTGTCCTCCAGAATCTATAAGAAATAAACCAGATGTACTTATAAGATCCGAAATTTTTTTTGAAGCCTTATAATGAATAATTGCAGCATTTGATCTGAATCCACATATATAATGAAAGCTATTTTTTGTAAATTGAGAATTTTGAGACCTAAAATGACTTAATTTCTCGATTAAATTATATTCAGAATAATTATGCAATGTAGAATTTTTATTATTACCCTGTATAAATGCTAAAAACTTACACACTGCTACAGAGTCAATTTTATTAATATTTGTAGCATTTAAAATCTCAGAATCATTTTTTTTAAACTTCCAAACAGTACAAAGATCGTCAATTGCTGTATTTTTAGGGTTGGTGCTTAATATATTCGAAATATAGCAATTTGAATTTTTGTCATAAACACAACTATATTCCAAATTCAATAGAAAAGAATTTAATTTTGACATAGATATGAATTCAAGATTACTCCTTGCTAATTTTATTTGTTCAGCAATTGTAAGATCTTTATCTAAAAACGCATAAGGATATTTAAGTTTTGTAAGAGGGATAGTAGATTCTGAGGATTTGCCTTTGAATATAAGTAGAGAGACCTTACAGCATAATGCTCAAATAAGTAAAATCAAAACAACTCTTACAAAAAAGATATTGTCTGAATTAAAATCTTTAAAAAATTCTAACATAGAAAAATATAAAACATTTTGGAATAATTTTGGAAATATCCTAAAAATAGGCTTAGCAGAACCTAATGTGAACACAGAAAAAAAAGATAAAATTTTAGAAATTTCCTTTTTTAATAGCGCTCTGAAAAAAAACCTAATCTCATTAGATGAATATGGAATTGCTTTTAGTTTTGATGGATATCGTATTGCTTTTGGTCATGGATATTATAATCAGTATTTATCCAGAATCAGCAACCTAAATACTAATTTTTTTTCCATAGGCGTGTGTTTTCATCAACTTTTGATTGAAAGCTTTAAACAAAATTTTTGGGATTTTAAAGAATTATCAGTTTGTTTTGCTTCTTGCAATATAGCAATAATAGCAATATTTGTAAAAAGATTGAGTTTATTTGGATTTTTTAAAAGCTTCAAAAATTCTGAATTTTGCCATATAATAGGTCTAATATAAGCATTTTATTATGATAATTTCAAATATATGTATATATGCTTAAAACTGTGATATAAAACTTGGGACTACATATCTAAAAAATGATTTATATTTTCAAAATTTTTAAAACCAACCAAAGTCTCCAAAATTATATAAATATTGATTCACAAACAATGTTGCTCAGACACATATATACACTTATACACACATATAAAAACACATATAAAAACACATATAAAAAAACATATAAAAACAAATATAAAAACAAATACATATATGCATATACACACATGTAAAAACACATACATATATGCATATACACACATGTAAAAACACATACATATATGCATATATACACACATGTAAAAACACATACATATATGTATACACAAACTGATACATATATGCATATACAATCATATATACATACACACTCACAAACCTATAAAGACTCAAACATGCGTATACGCGCAAGCATATATATATATATAAGCTTAACAATTGTTTAGTAAACGCATGATTTGCTCATAGACAATTGGTTATAAGCTTATATATAAGTATGATATACACACAATGATACTATATGTATATTCACATACACACAAACCTTCGTAAATATGTACACTTAATATGTTTATGACATGTGAAACCTGCATAATAAACATCAAAATCACTTAACTCACTACATAATTAACAGTATTACTTTGTATATCTCAAAGCACGCACACACTTTGCTTATACATAATCACATACACTTATCTATTCTCCTCATACATAATCACATACACATACATCCCTTATACATTATTACTCACAACACGCTTACTCCTTATATATGAGTGCTCACAAACTCCATAAATTCTAGCACACATACACAACATTATACATTCATATACATAAATACACTGCTTATAGATAAGCATACATACACAACCAAACTCTATAATCATACACACACACACTCGTTATATATAACTATACTCTCAAATCACTCTCATTATATAAGTATAGATTCACACACTCGTTATATATAAGCAATTACATACACATACATTCACAATACATTACCCTAAACACAAACACAAACACAAACACACACCCATACACACATTCTTAAGATATTGGCCAAATTTTTATAACTTACTGAGTCTACACACATTATTCGTTACCATACATATAAGTCAAACCAATATATGAATCGAATCACAAATTTTTAGATAACTTCTACACACAATCGACCTTTAATTGTTGAAAATTAAACTTCTAACAGCTATATATATATACAGGTGTGTGTAAATGCATTTTATACATATTTATTTATGTATGCGTAAATATTTAATGTGTATATGACATCAATTCATATACACATTAAAAGTCTGTTGGCTTTTTTGCCTTGAAAGTTGAATGAGTTTGCAACTCCTAATAAAATACTATATAGATGACATATATATATATATATATGAATGCGAATAATTCCTAACATATTACACACATTATGAACGTAGATATGTGTGCATGTTTGTGTGTCTGTGTATATAATCCCTCACATATTATACATGCAATAAGCCTATATCTATGTCTGTATGTACTTCCTAACATTTTAAACATACTTAAACCTAAATATGTATATATATATATATGTGTGTGTATTTCATTTCAACTTAGAAATATGTCAACAATAGCAAGTGGCCCAAGCTACCTCCCATTAGCGTTGGTAGATAAATGTATTGGCAGTCGAATTTTAATTATAATGAAAGGTGATAAAGAATTAGTAGGGACATTAAGGGGATTTGATGAGTATGTAAATATGGTAAGTAATTATATATCTATTTCTGTGATTGTGCATGTATAAAATACACCAAATATCATATACTCATTTATTATGCAACACTCATCTCATGTAAGACACATCAAAAGTTTAAGTACTTGAATACACAAATACTTCTTCATTTTTGTCTCTTAACCTGATACTACATTATTTCAATTTCATACATACACATACACACACCTAACTATTAAAATGAATTCATATGCACATTTACACACAGGTCCAAATAAATGCTCACCTCTATTTATAACACTTAAAACACAAATATCCATATAATTTAACACATACATGCCTTATACACCACACATATAAATAAATATATAATTATACACACACAGGTATTAGATGATGTCGATGAGTACACTTACACACCAGAAGGACGTAAATGCACACACTTAACTAGTATATTACTCAATGGTAACAACATAACAATGTTAGTCCCTGGCGGTGAGCCGAGTTCTGATAGCAAATCAGACAATGATAGTGAAGAGTAGACATACACACTTGTTGTTAATGTGTTTATTTATATTTACACATTTTTGCATACACTCTAATTATTAATATAAGTTTATTTAGATTTACACATTTTGAATACACATACTAATTGTTGAAATGTATTTGTTTAAAATTACACATTTAATCCAAAATATTATAAACCTGTGACCCTGCTTCTGAAAATATCAAGGTTATATAACTCTTTGTATAAGTGTATAAGATTTTTGTGAGAGTATATATCACAGTTTTGAGTGCGTTTGTACTTATATGCAGTTTTACTTATGCAGTTGTTTGTATGTGTTATATATGTGAGCGTCTATATACATATGAGGGCGGATAATATTATGTGGGTGTGTATGTTTTTGATTATTATTCATATAAATTCTTGTATGACTATTTCTAGTATATATCTAAAAGACTACTAACATACATATATTTATGTAGCATCTTTTAAGAATGAATGTAAATATTATTTAAATTAAAGAAAAAGATTTTACAAATATCTCACCCTAAAAATGTGTAATACAAGTTTATCTAACACGTGTGTGTGTGTATCTCTATTACTCGTGTGCTAACCTAACGTTAGTATTGTTATATATGTGAATGTCTATGTTATAACACATATAAACATACATATTTACTAATTCATAAATGTATATTTGTAAATGTGTAAACACATTTTACACATGCCCTTATCGGTGTGCAAAATTGAGAGATTGGATTTAAAAATTTTTTTGACGAGTTTTGGAAAATTCTATTTCATAAATTAGCTTTAAAATTAATACACTAAAATTCAACTTTTTTCATTCACATTTTCGTCAAATTTTTAAATAATATTTTCTTATTTAAAAAATTTTTTTAGCTAAACTTATATACTACAAACTTTTACATAGCTTTGTTACTATAAAGAAACTCGGAGTAGAAATATAGGACAATCACCACTTGAAATTTTATCGAAACTATATGATCTAAATAAATGGAATATCAAATTATATATATTTATCTTTATTTAATTGCATAAAGCAGTTTATTAAAAGTAGAAAATCCAGCAAATTGACTAAACTACAACAGCTAAGCTTACACACACGAAACTCATGTAGTCAATTTAAAACTCATCAAATTGTATATATAATATATATATATATATATGTATATTCAATGTAAACTCCTAATAAAAAACAAAAATTTAATTAAACTCTTCGTTCTAATATTTTATATTTCACTAATACAATATTAATTAATTTCAACAAGATAACCACATTTATCCATCTTCCAAGCTAACTATATACATATATATAGCAAAATACAAATATATATATAAATATATATAGCAATTGTATATATATATATATTTATATATATATATACATATTTATGCAACAAGTTTTATAACTACATTTGCAGCATTAATTTAAAATGTTAATATATACATTTATTTACAACAACTTATATAGTTTTGACTGAAAAATGTGCTTATGAAATAGTAATAAAATTTTTAAAAATTTATATAGTAATAGGTTTAGGCTGAAGTCAAATACTTGTGCAATTCGTAAAAGCTAAGCAAAATAATCATGAATCGTCATACCTTCATTATGATCTTCCTGAAGTAGTTATAGTTTTTGCATTCGTAGTGAACATATAATATATATATATCATGACATGCCAAAACAACTAACCTATTCAAACTCATCACGTCCACCTTAATCACTGTCAATGAAAACTACTAGACTAAAATAGAAAGCATCCTCATTTGAATATTCTATGGGCACTACGCACCGTAGTATTTATTAGTTCTAGTCAAACATATGTAACCATATACCATACATATTACATAACTTGATTTATGAACCTTGAAACCTACCTCCCTCACTCCTTAATACGATTTTGGTAAACACAATATTAGCCACAGAATAGTATCACCCACATTATCCTACACTACAGACACTCTCACCACCTCAACTCTTATTAAACAAGCGAACAAAAACCCTATATATGCTCCAACACTTTTTTACCCTATAAAAGTATTCTCATCCTAAACATATAATATAATCCTACTCACACAATCACAACATCCTTAAAGAATCTCACCCATTAAATAAGGCCAACCTACTACAATGGCTTGGCTCTTTCGTACAGAAATTGAAAGATGTATCATCGATATATCGAATGAGTTGGATATAGCAAAGGAAAAGAAATACCTCAAAAGTTCATTGGATATACATTTAGCTTGTAACAGCGACACATCATTTTCTTTTTATTATCATCGTGGAAATCTCAATCTAATACAATCTATAAGAGAGTGGTCACCAAATGAACAATTTTACAATTCTAATTTTATTAAGACTGCTATACAAGCTTGTATATTAGATGATGTAAATTTATCACATGTAATGAATCTGCTGAGGATAGAAGAATTGCTAGAAGGTTATATATGTGAATTACCCATTTCGTTATCTGCTAATATACTCAAGGCAATTATTGGTGAATTAACTATGGCCTATGATGACATCGAACACCAGTCACAGCTTATTGAAAACTCTTCAAGCACACTTACGTTTCTTAGGAAATTAACTAAGAAGCTAACCAATTTTATTATTGAATGTGGGCGTGATAGAGCTACTTACATCAAGGAAGCTGTTGTTTCACCACCTATTACTCCACCCAGAATGACAGAATTCAATTCGGGTAAACATTTGTGTGATGATTTGTGTGTTTAGAGCTGACTTATTTTGGGTGCACATTTTCCGTATATGATGATGTATATCTTAAGACTTGATTTAGTTACGTGCATGTAGTTTTGATTTATTTTGGGTCCACATTATGTATACATATCTCTAGCATTAATTAAGTTTGGCAACAAGAATTTTGAATACTTAGCTGAGTGCGTGCAATGTGTACATTATTTTTATATGTAAGATTATACTTGTTATTGTAATTTTTTCATAAAAAAGTTAAAATTATTTTCCCATATCAATATGAAGAGACTTGAATAATCCAAATATATAAATTCTGAATGCAAATATTAATTTTTTCGACACACATACGTAAACACTTAAGATTCAATAATTCACAATCCATATAGACCCATTGAAGTGGAAGAGGGAAATCCTTATTGATGAAAATGATCTCAATAAATTATCCAAAGAATTCCATAAAGATTTAGACCGAGAAACGGATAACCTCATAAAACAATCTGAATCAGTTTATACACAATATAAAAGAGCTGATCCAATACTTGAATCACTTTTACTTGCTGGTTCATTGTGCAGCATTCGGCAGCGATTATTATATTTATTTTCAGATGAAAACCTACACGCCAAAGAACTTATAAAGTGGTCATTATTTAGACAACTACCTCGATTCAATAGGTAAATTAGAATTCGAGCCCATGATGACATAAATATATATATGATATTTATGTACAGATTTCAAAATTTATATCTGATATCTTATACATATATAAATCCTGACTAAAGTTATATATTAAACGATAACACATTCTAGATTTAACACTAAATGATTTTCACAAAT
Organism: Nephromyces sp. MM_2019; assembly: GCA_015657535.1. NCBI lineage: Eukaryota > Apicomplexa > Aconoidasida > Nephromycida > Nephromyces > Nephromyces sp. MM_2019. The sequence continues at coordinate 33,524 of JADHZB010002061.1, read as the reverse complement.
TTGCCTAGACAACACAAAATAATTTTACTTATTCCATCTTTCTACTACAGAGAAGCTTCGTACACATAGCACCACACGAAACTAAATAAATTCCTATACTCACCTACTATTAACAACCCTCAATAAATTTCACCATTTGTTTACTATGAATTGTTCTCTGTAATTTTTCATATTGATAACCAGAGCTCGTCAATTGATATTCACACGCCTGTTACAAATGTTGGCTACACGAGCCTGGAGAAGACATTATCAAACAGCTCATGATGAATATTTATATCATAGTAATTCTGTGAATAGAATTGCAAATTATAAGATTGGGAAACTATTTAAATTCGTTACGGAAACATTTGTTCAATCAGGTAAGACCAAAGATCGAGCTATAATAGTACATAAGCCTTGTAAACGGAAATAAATGCCGATTATTCTAATGCAAACGTTTGGGAGGTCCACTACATAGACTATATTTGAGTATTATAATTGAATTTTACAAAATAGATCTGTTTAGTCACTCTTAACTTTCATTGAATATCGCTTACGCATATTTCATAATTTATTCCTAATCTAGGTATAAGGATTTGGTGCTATGAAGATATCTCACAGAAGATGGATATTATAAGCACAGATAATCTGCCATACAATATCTGTGAAGCAATATTTGCAATCTTATGTATACAAATACCAAGAAGGTAAGATATTATCCCTTTAATCATGATAGAAATTCATTTTTATTATTTTTATTCATATTTAGCATATGTGAACTCCCAGTGAAGGATGAAGTACCAGATATGGAAACTCTAGCGGAGATGTTTTCCGAATGGAAAATAGAACCAAGTATGAATGGTTATGAAGCTTTGAAATTCACTGACATGAACATGAATCAAAAAGATCCCTATGATTTATATATGGGTATGTGAATATTAGTTTATGTTTATATTTATATTTGGTCGAAGATTATTGAGTAATGTGTGAGTAGGTTTTTCTTAGATGTTAAGTCTATGATTATATATTTGTCTATTACTTTAAATTGACTGACACCCAATAAATAAAAATTATAAACGTTTAGGTTTTACGCACAAGAAACATCGAGAACTTACACTTGGGCCTAGGCTCCACATGGGCACTCCTGATGTTTCAGTTAATGCAGAAATACGATTCTTTGCCAACCCTCTTTTAACTGCTTTACAAAATCCAGATAAATTTGAAAAAACTATGAAAGTTTTTCTTGAAGTAGATAATTCTACATCATCTACAAGTCTACCCTAGTGCGAAATCGATCTTAGCTCATCCTAAATTATGGAGAGAACTATCTATCGAATCAAAATATGAACTTATCCTACTCTCTTGAAATCATTCATTTGTGAACCGAAGCATAATGTCATCCTAATACCTACCTGATGAAAGATGCCCACCCATCACTTATGGTAAGGTAAAACCAAACATAATTTTTTACTCTAAGCATACCAGCATGCTTTTTAAACAAGTTTTGTATCTAAATTGTTGATATGTTCAGTGAAAAATCTAAATTATAAAATAAATTATAAAATTGCTTTAGAATATCAAAACAATTTAAAGAATATCAATCATTTTAATTAAATAATCAATTCAACTAGGGCACGAAAGTCTCCAAGAACTGACGGCTAATTAAAAACTTTGCGCTTCAATAACCGCTCTAATTACATCTTGCATGTGTGGGTTTGAGAAAGATACTATAGAAATGACAAAAGATTTTAATAAGAACAAGGAAAAATTTAAGTTATCCTAATTAAAGCAAATCAAAATTGTTTACAACTATCACATATTTCTAGGTACTTAACATAGATTTTACTTACCAACGCCTGTACCAGATTCGGCTGCCTTTTTAATGAATTTCTGAGATACTTTAGCAAAAAATGCCATCTTCTTATCCCATGATCTTTCTTTAGCAGTCATTTTTTCTTCTTTCAAAAAACGTGTAGAAGGAGCACCACTCTTGATTTCATGGTCATTTGAAACAAGTGGGGTTGCCACCTGGTATTTTTCTATTTTAGGAACTTGTGGTGGAATGCCCAAGAAATTGGAGTAATGTTCTGGTACTCGAGGCATTACAAGAGGTATTCCTTGAGGTGAATAGCCTTTCTTTATTGGTATTAGTGGACCTTGAATTGGCATGGTGATCATTGATTTTTCATATGGCAAGGATACTTTTATATCATCATATGGCATGGTTACATTCCCGATTTCATATTCCCCCATGGGCTCGGATAGATATTGAAGCAGCAATTCTTGCTCTTCTAATCCGAATTCATTTTTTATTTCTTCTAAAAATTCCACATAATCCACACCAAATTCCCACACAACCTGGATTCCACCCCTTTCATTAAGAAGCCATGCTCTCTCTGAATTTGGAAAAATTATTAACAAATAATCTTTTACATTTAGACTTTTAAATCTTAATAATATTAAGCTTTGTTAAGAATTATCTCAAGAATGTGGAAGATACAATAACCCATGTTTCTTAATCTAATCCTAGACACATAAGCATCAACCAATAGGTTATAATAAAGTTCTTTTAGCTAAATGAAACAAATTTCCGATTCAAGACTCCATTAAAATCGTGAAACGCAGCTAGTATTAGATTCTTACCATTTGTTATTGATAATCGCTTTGAGTTGCTCAGATAAAGTGCTGTTTCCTCCGAGTCTTTACTCACCCAATTAATTTTTGCGTACTCATATTTATTATCCGATCCCTAGGGGTATAAAATTAGTTTTTATAAGTTGGACTTTAGCTATTGATCGTTAATTTTTCAAACCTTTAATATAATTGAAGGGATCTCCTTGACCATCTCGATCGGCATATAGTGAAAGAACAATAATGGAAGGTTGAAATCACTTAGCTCTCGGCTTTCTTCCCTCTTCGAGGCTGAACTGTTATCTAATTCACCAATATCTCTATTTGGATTATCCCATTGGCTATTTGAAAGTATATGTTTAATAGTCGTTTCCATTTCCCTGGTGTGTTTAGCTGAAAATTCAAATAAGTTTATTGATAGAATGATTCTTATATTGTAAAACGATAATCCTTACAATACAAAAACAAATTAGCTCCAACAAGTGCAGATAAAAAAATTATAGTCCCGAAGACATAAGCAGATATCTTCAATCCCTTATAAATTTTTCTTGTTTTCTGAAAGATATTTTGTAATATAATTTTGTAATTAGGAATTTTTATGAATTTACAGCAGTGTTATAAGGATTTATTATTATATATATATGTATATATATATAATCAACTTTTGAAAATAATAATCAATAAGCATCTTTAATTGGATACTATGATTCAAGTTATGTCACATACCCAAAACATATATATTCTTTATTTGATTGTTACTTTCTTGCAACATGCAGCATAAAAAGTACATTAACTATTACTAATGTTTAATTATATATATGCACTCTAAATCTTATTTAATTATTCAAAAGGTTACACAAATTAGATGTAATGTGCAATTATATTAGGTGCAATTATATCCAATAAATGTAATACTCTAAATTATACTCTAATAACATGTCAAGCATATCTATAATCTAATACAATGAAGATCTGTGGAGTTGTGTGCATTGAAGATGTTTGTATAATAAGGAAAAATATTGTTTTATAACTCAACAAGGTATGTACATCTGTTAATACTATAAAATGGCTGAAAGTAGTGATGCAAATTTGTAAACAAATATTTAATTAATTGGACAATGGTCAAATCGGTAGATTTATTGAATGCACTATCAAATTTTCATAAGAATTTCATTACTGTTCCAATGAGGTAAGTATCTACTTGGCTAGTAGATGCTAATACCTCATTCTGTCCTATAACGATTCCCTGGTCATTTTCCATCTTGCTTAAGTACGATAAATTATGAGATTTAATTATAAATTTAATTATAATAAAAACAATAGTTATAAAAGAATAAAAATAATAAGTTATTTTTAATTTGTAGTTTATGTTTCAGTAAAAAGGTTTTCAAACTTTTTTAGTAGTATTTCAAACTAAAATATAATTTGTGAATCTTGCTTTAATTATTAAACTAATAGGAATCAATCAATTAAAAAATACTTCAGCAGGAGATGATAAGTATAGATTTGGGATTAATAGAGTTTATATCGAAGACATAATTTTCAGTGTTTTATTACTACTTTGTCTTGAAACATCTATAATTTCCTTAGACTTTGTGTTACTTAAGTATATAATTTAGTGTGCAAACTGTAGGAATTAGACAAGTACAATCCATCTAACTTTTTTTTATGTATTATTTAATTATACTTATAACTTGCGCTCAGTCAAATTGGTAATGCATAATCCCATATATAATTATGTCTTTTCCATTAATTAATTTTTCTAATGCTCCATTTTTTATATTTAATTTTATATTATAATACAATTTATAAACAAAGAATTTGTCACAAGACTTATAACTTACTAAAGCTATATATAAAACAAAAGGAAATTGATGTTATATTAATGTCCTATATGTGACGTGTTATATTTTTAGACATTTGAATACATATATATATATATATAATATATATGTATCAACTCTGAAAGCTTATTCAAAATACACAATTACAAAGATATATATATTTATATTAATTAGTTTATTTCGAAATAAAAGCACTCTTCGATTTCAAATTGACTAAATTAATATATTTATGTGCCTTTTATGTAAGTGGATTTGAAATTTACATGTAGTTAAAATAATTATAATTTGCCTAAATGAGTTTGTATATATATATTTATTAATTGGAATAGCAATCATTCACATTGCACACAATTGTAAACTCGTTAAAAGTGTTTCAACACTTATATCAAACTCATAAAACAAATTTATTCTAAAGATTTATATAATACGCGCACAAAATAGGTGTAAGTGTCGCAACACTTTTGCTACACACTTGAAAATTATGTTCTAGAAATTTCATATCACCCAATTTTACAAAATAGACAAAAGCGTCATTCTAGTTATGTCAATCGATGAGTAAATTATATAATTAAAGGGAGATATAAAGCTATTTTTTTTTTTTGTAATGAAAAAAGCAACTTAGCAATATATATATGATCATCGCGCATTGTAATCATCATTGTATATATAATTAACTATTCTCATATTGGCTATTGTTTTGATCAAAACATTTGAAAATGCGTTTTACACTAATTTATAAGGCAGGGTATCGAGCAGGTAAATATTATTAAAATCTGACACGCTGACAAGGCTTTTGAATTTATGCTTTAATATGTGAAATAGGGCCAACTGTTCTTTTTTTTTAGCTTTTAAAAAAGTCGAGTTGGATATATATATTGGGAAATTTTCTAATGTATCTTCAATTTCCCTTATATAGCTAGCTAAAAATGTAAAAGTGCACACTTTGCTTACTTTTGTAGCTATCTATACCAATTTTTACCTGATTTTGAATTAAAGTTTTGCTTATATGCACAAATACTATATGATTTTATGTAACGAATGATAAAAAAAGATTTTCAAAGAATTATAAATTTTATATATTCTAAGGACCACATAAACAATGTATCTTACTTCTGTTTAGCGAAAATAGTTTTGATTTCAAAAACATAAATAGTATACTTTTTATCAAAAATTTACATGAAGATAACACACTTTTTATTCCATCTCAACAACAAATAAGTTATTTATAAATGACAAACTAATTTCTTTATAAAATTATACTTGAATATAAAAACAACTTAAATCTAATAAAAAGTAAGATATCTGAGTTTTACACTTTTATGACACAGAATATGAATATCAAGCAAGCTAAATGTTAAAATAAAAACAAATAAATTATAAACACAAACTCAATAGTTTATACTTTAAGAATAGGGTTTGATATTAAAATGATTATATTATTATAGTAATGTTTTCCCTTTTACAAAACCAACTTTCATTCGATCATACAAGTATTACCGGCAACATTGTTTCTTCAGACTTAGTCTTTAGAACCTACAAAGGTATGATGAATTTTTTAATTTTTCATTCATTAATATAATTAATTAAATTTCCTTTAAAATATTTTAGATCCGATCAACAATGAAAGACACTAAAGGACCCCTTGAACTGAATCAAGACTTCTTACAATTTTTTGTTAAAACCTGTAGTAAGTAAATACTTCAACAATGACCCAGTCTTTCATGTTGATAAAACAATCACATCTGCATGATTAATATCTCGTTTGCAAGCGCTGTATCACAGTGCCTAATGAACTATCTCCTAAAAACTGATATTTTGATACTGTGAGTAGGGATGTTGATACACAAAACTATCTCGAATATTCTTGAGATATTTTCCACTTAAGCATTATGGCCTGCCTCAACCTTCTATATAATATTTTTAAGCTACTGAGCAGAAATTTTATCTTTAGCTTGATATAACTTTTCGAGGATGAATTAGTAATACTTTGTATTTTGACCCTTATTGATCATTTATTTCATCAATTATTATTATGTTTCACAGTTGGGGATGGATTCTTGGACACCATCGATGGAGATCCCTCAAAAGGTAGATTACTAAAAAATGCATTGAAACAAACTATTCAGCTATATAATCGACTAGTTTGGAATAATTATTACCCATTAGGCACAACGCTCATAATAAAGGAAAACATTAATTTAGCTTTTACACGCACAAGCGCTTATAGATCCTATACCTCCATTAATCATTTTCAATCTTTAATCAAATTGGAATATGAGAATAATCATTCCATTAGGGAACATAACCATAATTGAGAAATAATTGAATTGTTTGTATTTCCTCAGTCAAATTGAAGCCTAACAAGAGCCAGAATGAATTTCCAATCCATGAAATGGAAAGTTCATCACAAGAATTGACTTTCAATGAAATTCAACGATTCTCATCTACCCCTATACTTCCTCGACATTTGAAAAACACTTCCAATTATTATCCATTTGTTAATTCATTATACACACATAATCTTAGAAATCAAATTATACAGTCAAAGCGAAATGCTGCAGATGAATTAATAAATTTTAAATCAGAGTTTGAAGACTATGATAGCACACGTACACCATATAACACTCCTGTAGCTTCATATCCTCCAACTCCACAAGCTGACAACAAATTTCATCCTATAACGTCCAAATCGAAAGAGTAATAATTAATTAACTTTATAACCCACTTTTTAGTCCACCAAAAATAAATGAGATTCTATACTAACAATTTTCTAGTTTCCATAATAAAGAGTTAATTATCTACACAATACATAAATATTTGACGTTTATGAACTTTTTATTTGTTCAGGCCAAAGAAGCAAAATGATTCCAAGCCAATCCTTCAGGAACAGGTAAACAGAATATATAATCTAGTGCATATTTTAATTTGAGTATAGAAATATTCCTACACACATTTCTAACAAGAATTATATTTAAGAATTTGCTAATGTTTAAACATATTTCCAAAACACAGGATGTAAAATTTGGGAATCGTTTTTCACCCTTGAGATTCGATTTGAATGATAAAAAGAGAGCCCCTCTACCATCTATCTCACGATTTCTAGCTGACTAATAATATCATAAAACTTGTGATCAATATAACCCACGCATTTAAGGAAATTCTATTGAAATCAATAAAAGTTAATATTAATCGAATAATCAAATCAGTTCACCACAGTAATATTATTTCCTTTGTGTATAGTTTTTTTTTTTATAGTTCAGATCAAATTATTAAAGGTATGTGTATATTTAATTTTGTAACTGTTTTTATATACTGTGTAATATGTAGAATATATTACGAATATGATCATTTACTACTCTTATGATATTACATACACACACTATATATATATACATAAATATATATAACACATACACACACAGACATACATACATACACACACAGAACTACATGCATACAAAGACAGACACAGACATACATACATCCACAAACATAGATACATACACCAAACACATGATTCACAAGTATTTTCTAGAAGCACTATTGTAGTATATTTATGAACACAAATCTAATTTAATTTAAAATATACACACACATCGACCTTTATTGTGAAATATAAAATATATATAATTTTTAATTTTCAAAAAGTTTAATGTGTGAACATTATCAAATTGATTATTGACTAGGTGAATAAAATTGATTTATCAGTATTTATACAAAATTAATTTTAATTATAAAGTAGAATAAATAAAATAAATTAAACTTACAACTAAACTAAGCAAAATGTATAAACACAATATAAGGTAAGAGTTATTATAGGATTAAAAGAAAATTTGACCAGTTTTAATACGCAATATAAATAAAATTATTTATACTAACAAAATAAACAAAATTTGAATTTAACCAATTGGAAAAAATTGTTATAAAAAGTATTAAAATCGGAGTATATATATTAGGAATCAAAATTTTGTGAATATTTACGTGTAAAATTAAATGTATATGTAGAGTTGATGTGTATAAAAAGAATCTATATGCCAGTAAAATAATAAATGTGTGTAAAATAAAATATACATTTGTATGTATAAAATTGAATGTTGGATAGTTGTAATATCGAATAGGTCTATATGTATAAAATCGAACATATATATATGTGTAAAATCAATCGGAAAATTTAAACTAAATTGCTTCTACCTATTATTATATAAGGTAATTTTATATATTATGATTGTCCATGTGTTTGTCTGTATTTAAACATAAATATAAGTACACATATAAAGTGTGATATCACTATAAGAAATTTTTGTCTGAGGTTTATAATAATTGCATAAATAAATTAATATAAAGTTTTAAAAATATACAGCTTTCATAATTGAATTTTGTTGGTTAAAAAAAAAATTATCCAAATCCTGAAATTTCACAAACTAGTAAACTTTATTATAATATGTAAATGTGTAATGCAAGATTTGTAATTTATTATATATGTGTATACTTTTGTATATATTTAAAAGTGAGTGTGTTAATATTTATACAAGTCTATAATAGTGGTATTAGTATGTTCTAATATAGCTAAAATATTAGAATTTAAAATAAATGATTTGAAGTTAAAAAAACTTCCTTCATATATTTATTTATGATTAAGTAAAGAATAGTAGTTAATTATGTGTGTTAGCAAAACGTTTCGTTATATTATATGTATGAGATATATTGAAGATATATATATATATATTAGGTGTGTGTATATTAAATATCTATATGTATATAAATAAATATATATATATGGTGTGTGTGTGTGTTTATATTTTTAGATAAGCTAATTGAGTTTATAAATAAAATTTTTTAATATAAATGGACCCGTTCATTAAGGGTAAAATATGAAACGAATTGTTCTAGATAAGATATATATATCATTGTCATGTATAGTATTAAATGAATTGACTAATATATGTGTAAATACAAAGAGGAGTGATTTCAGATCATGTGTCGTAATTTATGATTTATGTAAACTACTTAATACCTTGAAAATGCATATAAATATATATGTGTGTATATGTGTGTGTAATTAATCCCTATGTATGTTTGTATCTATATATATATGTTATAGTAAAAGGTTTTGACTGTGTTAAATAGTGGATGTGGGGTAGAAGATGAGTAAACTGTAGCCAAATTACACATTTTTATTTTAATAATAGTTGTTTATGCAATTCAACATTATACATGTTTTTCAAAAAAAATAAATTGATTTTCAACAATTTGGTTTAGGACTACGTGTAACCCAGCAAGCAACAACAGTAATATCATCTAATTTACCACCAATAAAATTTGTACCATTTTCCCTTGCATGCTTCATAAAGGGTGTACGTGCAATGTTATCTTTACTGTATATATATATATATATATGTGTATGTGTATATATATGTGAGTATATATAAACGTATGTATGAATGTATGTGGGTGCGTATATATATATATAAATGTATGTATGTATATGTGTGCGTATATATGTATGTATGTATAAATATTTATGTAAATAAATATATATTAAGTTATGTATATATATATATATATATATATATCACATCCACCTCTCAACCCCCTCGTTACAACCACTCCAACACACACAAATATATATACACACATACCTTCTGTAAGAGGCAGCTTCAGCAATAGCAGTGGCTACAGTTGATGCAGGTGTTTCAAGTTCACTATTGTGTAGGAGTAAGGCTTCATAGGGTGAAAGGGTTAGATTAGCAAGTGCACATATTTCAAAATCAAATAAATTATCAAATACACCATCAGTACCTAACAAGATAAGATCACCTTCAATAACATCAAATGAAGATGTGTGTGCCATACTAATCGTGTCTTGAGGCATAATTGTAGAATTTTTTAACACACGTACAAGTGTTTCATTGCCTTCCTTAATAAGTTGATCATATTGGCTAGGGTGTGGTAAACGTGTTAATTGATATGGACAATTAAAATGATGTTGTTGTTCTTGTGAACGATATACAGTAGTCATATTATATACTTTTTGTCTTCTTAATAAAATCATAGCAGAATCACCTAAATTAGCTATGCCAATTTTTTCACCATTTTCATCTAAACAAGCTACAAGTGCTGTTGCTGAGCCAAAACTACGTGTGTAATCATATCCTTCTTTTAAGATGTGTGAAGTACGCTCATCAAGGCATAAATCATATCTTAAATTATCTTTATATGATTTCATACACCCATTCATTAATTCTTCTGCAAATTTTCGGGGATTTAAACCCATACTATCCCATTCACCTACACCATCTGCTACACCTACACACCCACCTCTTGAATTATGATTATGACAAGTAAAAAATGCATCTGCACCCTTTGTATCTAATTTATCTGGGTGTGGTATCATATATGCACCAAATTGTAGTGTTAAATCTGTTTTCTCACGTGCTTCAATAGGTACATTTAATTTTAACAAGGTTTCTGGTTGATGTAATAAATCAGTTACAGCAGGTGGCCAACAGCCTGGTGTCATACTAGCAACTCTTCTTATTCGATCATTGGATATAGCTGCTTCTAAACCACTATCATAGGCTGAATTACAACGATTAAGTGGTTGTGTGTAAGTTGGATGATAGGTTTGTTTGTAATTTTCAGTTGTGTGTGGATGTGTATGATGTTGTTTATATGTTTGGAGTGTATTATAATGATTATTTGAATTTATATAAGATGGTAATGGTGTATGTAATGTAGTATTATAATGTGTAGTATTAGTAGGTATATTAGATTGTGATGATGATATTGAATTCTGTTGATAATTTCTTATATTTGAATTCTTATCATGTATCTTGTGTGTATCAATATATTGTATATCACTTGATTTATATTGAAAACCATTTACTGTATAATCAGATGTATTTTGATTATAATTTTCAATTTGTTGTGTATTAGATAGCATATCACCATTCCTAGATGTATTATAATTATCATGTGTTCGTGTTGTATTTAATAATGTATTTTGATATGATGTGTGTGTGTGTTGTTGTTGTTGTTGTTGTTGTTGTTGTTGTTGTTCGTATTCATCTGTAGTTGAGAAACGTGCTGTAGCTGCACTCCGTTTCAAACCACTTGTTGGATATAATTTATTTGATTCAGTTGAATTTGTTTTATGTGTATTTACATTATGCTTAGTATGTGTGTTTATATTATCATGTGTAGAGATGTGTGATGGTAAAGGTGCAGAATAAGAATGTGAAAATCCATTCATAACCGTTGTTGAATTTGATGTGAATTGTGTATGTGATGTATGTGCCTTATATGTGTGTGTAGAGGCCGTAGAATTCATTATATTGCTTGAATTAAATGAAAATCCTTGTTGAATTGTTTCAGTTAAAGAAGGTGATGATTGAGATGACATACCTGTTGAAAATGTGTGTTTTGTACTTGTTAAATCTGTGTGTGTGTGTGATGAATTTGGGGCTGGTAAAGTAGGATAAGATGCATTTTGTTTGGCTGACTGTCGTACTCTCCTTGAAAATGTTTTCCTCATTATACTCTCTGGAAATATAACCACAACATTATTTAAATTGTGATTGCCATCCTGTACAATAGTATATCAACACACACGCACATGAGTATAAATATATATATATATATATATATATATATATAAATTTATTTATTATCTATGTTTATATAATCAGATATATTCACATACACACACACATAGCTATATATAATATAGATCAAACTCTCCTTAATTATCTCTACACTTACAATGATGACTCCTTCACACACATACACACACATACGCACACGCACACACACACATACACACACACACACATACACACACACACACACACATACACACATACACACATACACACTTACATCACAAATAGGCAATAATGGATTACACATCCATTGACCATCCACTATATATTTAAATTGGTGTGGGCCACCTTGGGCCGTTATATTGGGCTCAACAGCCAAATGTATGTCAATCCAGTGAAATGACATTCGGGGGCACCAATTTAAAGGGAAGCGTTTTTGCCAAGGTGGATTACTAAATGTACCAGATACCTAATGTGTGTGTGTATAATGTGTGTGTGTGTATAATGTGTGTGTGTGTGTCTGTGTGTGTGTGTGTAATGTGTGTGTGTGTGTCTGTGTGTGTGTGTGTAATGTGTGTGTGTGTGTAATGTGTGTGTGTGTGTCTGTGTGTGTGTGTGTAATGTGTGTGTGTGTGTAATGTGTGTGTGTGTGTCTGTGTGGGTGTGTGTAATGTGTGTGGGTGTGTAATGTGTGTGGGTGTGTGATGTGTGTGTGTGTGTAATGTGTGTGTGTGTGTAATGTGTGTGTGTGTGTGATGTGTGTGTGTGTGTGATGTGTGTGTGTGTGATGTGTGTGTGTAATATGTGTGTGTAATATGTGTGTGTAATATGTGTGTGTGTGTGTGTGTGAAGTGTGTGTGTAATATGTGTGTGTGTGTGTGTGTGAACTGTGTGTGTGTGTGTGTGTGAACTGTGTGTGTGTGTGTGTGTGGAGTGTGTGTGTGTGTG
>JADHZB010002061.1:0-20471 GCA_015657535.1 Nephromyces sp. MM_2019 | reverse complement strand
GTGTGTGTGTGTGTGTGTGTGTGTGTGTGTGTGTGTGTGTGTGTGTGAGGCGTGTGTGGGGAGTGAGCAATAAAAGATGGATGTATATTCAAATAGAGAAATTAATCATGGTAATTTGTAGATGGGTGTAATGATTATTTTTGATATGTATGTGTGTGTGTATGTGTATGTATGTGTGCGTGTATGTGTATGTATGTGTGTGTGTGTATGTATGTGTGTGTGTATGTGTGTGGGTGTGTATGTGTGTGTAAAACATACTTCAACATAATAGGCTAATGGTGAACTCCATTTTAATATAAGGTGGTTGGCTGCATCGATGTAGGGTAACTCCATAATCTTAGGCTCTAAACCAGTGGGTGAATTACCCAAGGGTGGCCTTGCCTATGATTTACACACACATATATATAAATATATGATTTTTAAAGTGTGTGTAATCTCTATAAAGCAAATAGATCACTTAATTAGAAATGAAAATGTATATAGTATAACCCAGAGTGTGTGTGTAAAACTATAACGATAAAACTATGAATAAAATTCAATTGTGTCTTCTTCCTCATTGTAATGAGGTATAAACATATAGAAAATGTGGTATATGTGTGTGTTTATAAATGAGTAGTAATATAGATGAAAATATAGAGCATATAATGTGTGCGAGTGTATTATAAAATGTATAACATACGTCATTTAGATGTGGAATTGGCTCTATATTTAGTTTCATATTGGAAGATATTTGAGGGTGATTTTCATCATGTGGGACACATTTTTGTGTGTGTGTATCCTTGTTATCAATTGAAGTTTGTTCTAATTGTGTGTGTGCATTTGGGAGTTTAAATGGTGGTGTGTGTGTAGATGAAGCTAAATGAGTTGAGCTATATTGTGTAAATGAGGACGTGTGTGTGTCAGAAGCTTCATCAGAAGAAAAATTTGACCTCTGTTTATCAAATGGTCTGCTTGTGTAAGAAGTACTTGCCGTTGCAACAGATCTAGGTGAAGTCTGATAAATTATATAATATGAAAATGTGTGTGTGTGTGTATGTGTGTGTGTGTGTGTATTTGAATGTGAAATGTGTGGGTATGTGAATGTGAATGCGTGTGTGTGTGTGTGTGTGTGTGTGTGTATTTGTATCCCTTGTTTTTTCAGTGTGAATTCTGTATTTATTTTTGTAAATGTGTGTGTATTTGTTAATACCTTATTTATAGAATCTTCAGAGTTTTTGATTGTATTAATATAGTCGATGTGTGAGTTGGATAAATCATCCATATTGAAGGGGAGATCGAATTTTGCAGATTTTTTACTCTCATAATGTGGCTAAAATTATAAACACACATTTTATAGTATATATTGACAGTTAGCTGTTTGTATGTGTTTGTGTGTGTATGAATATTTATATATATTATAAATTTACATGCTCAGTATCCCGATTGGATGGAGATGAGGGTTGTGATATATTAGACCATCGAGCTTCTTGCCTCTCAATAAATCTGAATTAATATATATATATATATATATATATGTGTGTGTGTGTAATTTTGTGTGTGTGTGTATATTTTACAAAGACTGGGAGAAATCCTACCTTAATATGTTGCGAGCCCGGTCTTCTGTGGTATATCCAACCCTTTCTCTCCCATTGTTGAAATCTGAGTCAAATTTTGCACACATAAAATACTTATTATCAATTATTATACATGTGTGTAAAGAAAGGTGCTGGGAATGTGTGTATGTGTGCATGTATTGGCAATATGTGTGTTTAGGGATTTGTGATTTCTTGAAATCTGTGTCTATTTATACATGTACTCAAAGTATGTATGAACAAATGTACTCCGAATGTGTGTAAAAATAACTATATTCGGAATATGTGTGTGTAAAGTGTTATGTGTATATATAAGTGTAATATTTTACACATACCATTTGTCTGAATGTGGCTTGCTGTGTGTACATCGGTAGATTGAACAATATGTGATAAAAACGATTTGAATTGTGTGTAACTTGAGTCAAATAAATTTTCCAAGAAAGAGTTAGTGTTGCGTTGTGATAATAAGCAAGGGGTAGAATTTGGTTTGTAAGATGCAATCATCTATACACACATTAAAATATATGTAATTGTGTTAAAATTTATACACACATATGTAATGTATGTAGTGTTATCAACATGAATCTATTCAAATCAGGTTAGTGAGTGAGTATCCAATGTAATGTATGAATAATTTATATAGTGTGTGTAGATATCAAATGTGATGAATAAATATTCATTCTAGTGTATGAGTGTATGTTTACCTTGAATATATTAGTTCTTCTATATAGCTATAATTTTATATGTATAATTTTCACACACACACCTTTATATATATTAGGTGAGTAATTTGTGTGTGAAATTTGTAAAAAGAAAGGTAAACGGATAGTACCAAAAAAAAATAATTTTTAATTTTTTTCATCAAAATTGTGTGCAAGGTATACTATTTAGTGTGTAGATATTCAAAATTAAATTTATTTATCAAAGAGATACATCATCAGAATGTACAATTTATAATGTTAGGCATTGTGAGGGAATATACACGTGATCTATGTGTGTGTATGTTTGTATGTGTGTGTGTGTGTGTATGGTTTGGAAGGTCCTCCATAAGCTATAGCAATGTTTCGATCTTCAAAAATGGTAAATCATTGCTCTGTAAATTTTTGAATGTACAGACAAATTTTTTAATTATAAAATGTGTACAATTTATGGGCTTGATATTATAAATTTATATATATGGGTATTTGTAGGTGTTTGTGGATGTGTGCTTAGATATTTGGGGAGGTGCAGGGTTATTTGAGGGTGTATAATTAAGTGTGTGTATCTGTAATTAAATGAGATTGTATATATGAATTGTTTGTGTGGAATGAGTGTATAGAGTAAGTAGCCTATGTAATATATAAACATTCTAAAACTAAGAGATATTAAAATATTCCTACAAACATTCTCATCATCTAATGTGCGCACTGTAATATCAAACTAAGTGCACACGACTCTTTTAATAATACACACAGACAGTATAGACCTTTTTCTATGTATTTCTAACTCAATCTGGTATGTGCATAGTTAATATAGATTCTATTGCAGCCCCTCTAAATAAATTGTATACACCCCTCTAACAATGTTATATAGCAAATGTGTGCCACCTATATAAATTAATCCCCTTAATACATACAAACTATCTACAGGTTATATATGGCATTCCAAACATATAAATACAGTGCACTAATAAATATTCCTTCTTTGGAATTTATTATGAATGTGTATGAATTATTCCTAGAAGGGTTAAAAAAGGTCTATTCTGTGTGTAGGTGAAGGTGTGTTTCTGTGTGTATGTATGTCTGTTTGGTATGTATATGTGGAAAGGTGGTGGAGTAGAATAAGGGAGGGGTGTGCATTTTTTTTTATCTGTTTATATCAGTGTGAATATGCGTGTGTTTGCACAGTGTGTATATAACATGAAGTGTGTCTGTATATACATATATAGCCAAAGGTATATATTGGTATGTAGTGCTCGTGTGTATATTATACATTTAACTAATCTATATATTTACACACTATAATGCGTGAACTTTATAAAAGGAGCACTATTGTATTGTATACTTACAATAATGGAAGAGGAGATAGAAAGCAAGGTGGTAGAAAAATGCAACTGAAATGCATTTAAATAATTAAAAGGGAGTTATTTAAAATATATACAAAAAATGAAATTTAAATTTATAATTTAGAAAAAAGTTGGATGTTTCAGGGGTTGCATATAATATATTTCAGAGGTTAATATTTACAAGGTTAGTTTATATTCTAAATATAATTTAGTGTGTGTAATATAGTTTTTCATTTTATTCAGTCAAGTCTATGTGTGTATGTCTGTGTATGTGTGTTGGATTTATATATGTGTGTGTAGGTGTGTGTGTGTGTTTGTTTGGGTGTGTGTGTTTAATTTGTATGGATTTGGGTGTGTGTGTTTATGTGGGTGTAAATGTGAATGTAGAGTGTGTGTTTGTGTGTGTGTGTGAAATTATTTGGGTTTCTGTATATCTATGTCTGTTGAGGGTTATTTTTATATATGTGTGCTGGCTTTTATATGTGTGCATGTTTTCATGTGTGCGTGTTTGCTTTTTTTGATGAATACCTTGCTTTTATGTGTGTAGTTCTATGTGTATGCTTGTATATTGGATATAGTTTTGTTTAGTGGTAATTATTGTTCAAATATCTGTGTAGGTGTGTTTGTGTGTGTATGTAGAGTAACATGAATAAATTCATGTTTTTTTAATCTCCATTTAATATGTTGAATATATATTTTTATTAAATATATATTTATATTGTGCTAAAAATGTGTAATTAGGGTGATTGTTTTACAGCGTTGTGTCTAACAATTAAAAGATTGGTATAGGCCAGATTGAAATTAAAAATTCCTTTGTTGTCAAAACTCTAAAGTACTTAAAAATAATCTTAAAAAATGTGTATATGTCCGTGTTTATATAGAAGCTTAAATATATGAGAAATTTGAGATAGATTTAGTTTGTGATCAATATATATTCAACCATATACTCTTGTGTGTAAATGAGACAATTTGTATGTGACTGGTGTTATTTGAAGCTTTAAAATATGTGTGTATGTGTATATAATAATTGAAATACTAAATTCGATTGTTTGTGAAGTAATTTGATGTTTGTGAATGTTTTGTATTTTAGCATGAAATTTGTGTTTTTGAGAGGTAAATCAAAAACTTATCATTTTGTATTAATTTGTTATTTATTTGACGGAATTGTGTGAATTATCAATTTGTTACGTGCTTATTGTGCTTGCGTGTATGTACAAAAGCTTATGCTTCGTGTATGTTATAGTTACAATTCAAGTTAGTTTGCTTGTGAAATAATCATCCAAATTTAAATTTGAAAGCTTTTAAAATTTGCTACAAATACGCTTTTATCTGTGTGAATTAGTCGAGTAAATTTGGTTAATTATTTTGATATGTTTCGTTATCTTTATAATTATCTTACTTCTAGATGTCTATATGTTACATACCCTAGACAAGTAAATAAAGTGGGTTGATAATTTTTCTGAATGTAACTTCGCATTAACGTGTTGTAGTAGTGATGTGTGTAAGTGTATATGTGGCTAAAAAATATGCATGTATAATCTGTGTGTGTGAGTAACACTGCAAATGGATAAACTGTAATTTTGTAAACCGTGGGGTATGTGTGTGTGGGAGTGTAGCTAGTGAGTGTTTGCTTTAAGCTTAGTAGCATTTATGCATAATTAAGGAGTGCGTATTTTTAGTTAATGAGTTCAAACACACATGTAGAGAGTGCGCTTAAAGAGGCTTTGTGTGTGTGTATTGTGATTTGATTCTAAAAGTAGTGCGTGCTTATATATATATAGATTGTGTTTAAAGATATATATAGCACAAGTTTATTGGTAGTAGGTTGAATGCTACTATTAGGTGTGCGTGTGTAAAATTGTAGCTTGCTTACGCGCGCTAGATATATGTATATCCGAAATATCTTATTGTGGATATGTGTAAATGGGGTTGGCTTCAAAAGTTTATTATATAATTTTAGATCATATGATTAGGTTGCTGTGTCAATTAATTGAAAAGTTATGTTACACACTTGTGATCAACTGGTTACACAAAATTACATGTTATTGGTTAACATGCGTAATATGTAGAAATACATAAGATTACATAGTCTGTAAAATAGTGTGAAGATTAAATGTTATAGCAAAGTTTACACAAATCTGCAATATTAAAAGTTATTACACCAATGCCATAACATAACTTGCATGCATGTGAAGCAAAGCTCAAAATTAAAAATATCAAACTTTACAAACACACATGATATCATAACTTACACATAGATGTTGTATCAAAGCTTACACATATATACATATACAATGTGTATAGTTAATATACATTTGAAGGATTAAGCTCGCACTAATATATACATAACATTTCATATATATTTATATAAAACCACGATTTACAAACACATAAAATCAATGTATATCAATTGTACTCACCTATATATGATTTATTCGGTTTCAGTGTTGAACACAGCTTGAAGTTGGGTGCTCAAATGATGAATTTGGTAAAAATGAATTATTTTATATTAAATTATAAACTATTGGGAACTAAGCTTAATATACCAAATTTATAATTATACTAGTATATCTATGTTATGCAAAGATTTGTAGATATATGATACTATCTGCTAGTAGAAATGTTTATAATATGATACAATTGGATGTTTGAAAGCTATCTAAGGTAACATTCTTGCATACAAATATTTAAATTAAATATATCTATATAATTCACGCAAAAATTAGATTTTTTCATTCCTTTAAAGCTAGCTTAAGTATTATTACTAACAAAACCTAACATAAATGTTGTCCAAACTATGCAAACGAGTGAATGATAAGACTTGTATGTCTAGACATAAGTTTTGTTTGTATGCGTGTGAGCCTATGGTTACAATACACATGTGCAGGGGCATGTTCGTTGTATACTTCCAATTCTCCATGAGTAATTTTTAATATTTTGTTTGCTCAGTATTATGTGGAAATGATTCGAAGAAATTGAAAGTGTATAAATCTATTTATGTTTTTACTTAAGGATTCCTAAACACTCAAAAAATTGACATTTTGGAAATTACTTGAAGTATTGATATATACAACTTTCATAAAATTATAAATTTCTATATATAGTCCTCAGTTAAATAGGATAGCGTGCATAGCACCCGGTAAGTAAGCATTTGTCAGTGTGCTTACTATTGAATTGACATAATTTTCAGTATTTCAGTTTCCAGATGGGATAAGTAAATAGTTTCATGGTTTGATATGTAATTATCTAATCAATGAAGGAACCAGGAATTTATAAATGAATTTATTTGAACGAATATGAAGTATACGCCATTTCAACTTATAATTTTTCAATCCCTATTTTTCAAGCAAGCAGTTTAAATTATGATAGCTTAACTTTTCAATAGTATTCTTGAAAGCTAATTTTATATTTATTTATGGATTGAAATAAATTTACTTATGAGTACATGAAGCTATAATAATTAGAATGATGATAATATTCATATTATAATCATGTATCAAAGATAAGAGCGAATCACTAGTAATTTTAATATTTAACTATAGTTTGAATCAATTCATTTTCTTTGCATACATACTCCAGATTAAAATATTTTCTAGTTGATCTATGCTTTGAATATCTTTATTGACATTAAGTTTAGTGCTATGAATGTTTCTATAACTTTAGGTATATATAATGTCAAGTTTGCAAAATTTCTATATTTCCAATTAATTTTCTACTTACTTAAAATTATAAAATCAAACAGAATTAGCCTTAAAAATATAGGCAGCACGAAATCTCTATAGCTTTAACATTATAGGCTCTTTCTGACCAATTGTGCTGAGTTTTAATTGTAGTTGAGAAATGTCTACACATATGTACTATTTTTGCAAACAGTGTAAGCTATCCCTATAATTATCCAACGAGCTAAGAAAGCAGCCTATGATCAATTTTAGTACTCTTGTTAAAGCACTGATGTGTTTGTAAAATTGGTAAATATATACCAGATATAAATCACACACAAAAAGCTATTGTGCAACATATTTTACCAAAAAAATTCTCAAGAGCTACAAAATATTTTCTTAATTTAATGAATTATTCAGGTATTATAAAATAGACATCTAAATTTTATAATAACTGGATCTTATTTCAATTCCTAAGCTTTATAATAAACGGTTAAAAAAATGATACTAAGAAAGTACCCTTGTATTCTAAATTTTTTATTCGTGTCATGTACCGAAAACCAGTAAATAACTATGAAGTATTGAACATACTTCAACTAAACTCATTTTTTTTCAGGTTTCAAACTCTTCGACTAACCAGGAGTTATTTTAGGTTATATCAAGACTCTTGTGTAGTCCAATTAAAGTATAAAAATTATGCCACAGAGCTTAAAATCTTGAAAGTTCTAATATATATTCTATGCTTAATTAGGTCAAAAGATCACTCAGTAAATGCTTCAATTGGATTTTATTAATCATAATCTAGTATCTATATTTGAATGTATGTCCTTATTGATAGTTACTTAACTAACCTAACTTTAATTTAATCACTGAGTTTTATTTTAATGATTTAATTCTACTTGTAAAAGTGGCTAGTACATCATAACAACTTTTGCTTAGGATGTATGTACACTATACAAATTATTCTAGTTTTACCATGCCTTTATATTTTCTGAATATAATTTTGGCTATAAAATTAAAATATAATTGCTCACTTAGGATAATCTCCAAAATTACTAGATGTAGGCTATGTAACTCCTACTATATAGCAATATGCAACTAATTAAAGTTGACACATATTATGAATAGAAAAATTCAAAAAAACTTTTTGAATAGACAAGGCATACTTAAATTAAATAAGAATTATTCACCCTGATTGAATAATTAGTCTTGTTGATATCTCAAACTATAGATCCATTAATTCAATGACACATACCCGAATAGTTCAGGAAAAAAGTTTTATTCATTTGGAAACAACTTAGGGATTGATTAAGTTCTTGATCAAGAATTTAATTAAATGAAACGCTCACCAATTTCAACAATTTTTAAAAGTCATTTGAGAACTTTTCCAAAATTGGTTCACTACCCAACACATCAAATTTCAACTATTTAAAGATGGTCGCATCTAAGCCCTTTTGGTTCCTCTCAACGCTTTAATTATACTTCTTATAAATCAACTTCAACCACATGGTATGCACACCACTTGACTCCTCCCGATATCCCAAACAGAATTGATCCTGAGAATGAGGAATTCAGGCGAAACAAAGGTCTTTATAAATTCATATAGATAATTGCTCTAATATGAACTGTGTATGTAAAATAACTCACTACACAATTATGCTGGATTTGTTTCCATTACTAATTAAGTTTGTTTGAGATTGTTTATCTGATTTGCTTTCCAAATCTATATAATAAATATACTCAATTATTGGATTGTAGACCCTAAAGTGCATGTGTGCGTAATCATTGTGGATTTTTTTATTGAATCACTATTAGAAAAATTACAAAGGTGTGTGTATTAATGATAAGTAAAAAATTTGTTGTTAGGAATTCTTTTGTAATATATAGACTATTCGAAAGCTTCACTCAATACCTAAATTCTCAACATAAGAAAGCATTTTACAAAAGCTTTAAAGGCATACACAGTTAAACCATTCATAAAGGTTTATATACCCTTCTGAAGGAGCAATTTCTTGATATAGATATATATATATTTATATGAAACAGATCTTTATTGCTTGAATAAATAAGACTTTCAGAAACCTGTACAAAATGATATAAGAGGCATGAATTTTCCATTGTTTTTTTGAAACAAACCCACAGGATTAATGGATCAGATGTGTGGAAAACTGATCGAAGATGCACACAAATTTGCTCAAGGTGGATCTCCCAATGCTCGAGAGAAGCACCAAGCCCGAAAAAAGTTGTTAGTTAGAGATCGAATTGATTTACTTATCGACTCAGGATCACCCTTTCTTGAGCTATCTCAACTGGTTTGTTTGGCGTTGAATACACACACTTTGTTTGAAGATACAAAACCCTAGAATTATATATGAGCACTATATTATACACACAAGTGAAGGCTCTTCATAATCATAATCCCACACACACTCATTTAACTTGATCTCATATTCTTTATTCAATTTAAGTCTTGAGTTTTTAGAACATATAGGCTTACATTTTCACCACAATATATAATCACAAACTCATATTGCTTTGCTATCTCTTATTACTAAACAACTATTTACAACAACCTGACTAAAAGCTTTTATAGATACTAACACATACTTAATGAATCTTCAGCTGATAAGACATATATATAATACACACATCAATAAATTGAATTATGAGTTTGTGCTCTTAATGTATATCAAAGATTAAGAAAATATCATATAGGTTTAACACATAGGTGTATGTAACTTAATTTCATCAAGCTATTTCACTCTGACACACTGAAATAAGCTAATAAATAAATATTATGCACACTCTAGGCTGCCTATGAATTATATGAGGAACCTGTGCCTTGTGTAGGCATTGTGACGGGGATTGGAAGTGTGTGTAGGAAATTGTGTATCATTATTGCAAATGGTTAATACTATAAATATAGTAGGGACTACTATAGAACCTTATCTAGCTCAAATTTTACTCTAAATTTTTTGTATTTTTTTTGTTTGGGTATATATATCACATCTTACACACACTTAGGAATATAGTTTGACCTTACTTATTTTCAATTCAAGGCCACTCCATATACTCAAATTCTTCATTTAATTATAGTTAGAACCTACACTTACACGCTCATTAACATTTAAATTCTACTATTTTTATACTTCAAGTGTGTATTCCTACAAGCACACTAAATTACAAATATACAAGAAACACTGGTTAACCAACTTGAGGGTAGACTCGGAACTTACTTCACCTACACATTCAAACTACCAACTATAATTATACAATATTTTACACACACATATATATTCAAAATTCAATTCATATTTACACATCATACCTGCTATCCACACAAGTCACTCTATGTATATTGGTCTTCAGATGCAACCGTAAAGGGTGGTGCTTACTTTCCTATTACTGTGAAGAAACATATAAGGGCCCAAGAAATTGCCTATCAAAACAGGCTACCGTGTGTGTACCTTGTTGATAGTGGTGGAGCATATCTACCCAAACAAGAAAGTGTTTTTCCTGACAAGTTTCATTTTGGGAGGATATTTTACAATCAGGCTAATTTGTCGGCTGAAAGAATACCTCAAATTGTAAATTAGAACATTAATCTACATATATCATATGTGTGTAATTCTCATGAAAAAATTGATTATACCTGCACACCACCGATTTTTCTCGATAAATGATATACTAAATATCGTCTTATTTATATCAATTTTTGCAGATACTTGTACAGGAAAATATCTTAATTATTGTGTTTATTTATAATAACCTACTTACCCTATGATGATTTCATTTTTGTATTCCCTACCACACAAATTACTATTGTAGTAACACATCTGAATTGATAGCATACTAATTTAATATATAAAATATATTCGTCCAATTAAATCCTATCCCCTCAAGCACCCACACACACACAACTTCACCCCTCATGTTGATATGTGTATAAGAAAACCTAGATGAATATATATATATATATATATATCAATATTAATCATACACGTACACAAAATTTCACATATACACATATATATCAATTATAATTACATTTATATAAGAAATCCTGTGCACACACACCTATACTAGTACAGTTCAATTAAATATATCGACCGCTACATCTACACACCACTTGAGACCGTATACACACATCTACACAAACACATAAACATACACACATATATACATATATACATGTATATACATCTAATAATTTTATTACCTTTTTACAGTCCATTGTAATGGGCTCATGTACAGCGGGTGGGTCCTATGTACCAGCCATGTCTGATCAATCAATTATTGTACGTAACCAAGGAAGCATTCATTTAGCAGGGTAATATGCATGTGTGTGTGTAACATTTTAGAGTTATTTATAAAGAATTTATATATTGATTTGGCTTGTATGTAACATTTTATAGATGTTTATAAAAAATTTAAATTGATTTGGCTAAAGTTCCTTTTATATTTACTACGGGTTGCTTCTTATATCTAGTTATTATATTTACAAATAAATTCACTTTTATATCTATCCTTTATGAATTACTCTATCTAAAATTCAAGGAGTATAAATTTTATCAATTGAGAATTATCTAATCTTTTTACACACCTGAACTAACATACACACAAATTTTTATAATATTTCAACTTTGAATATTTCCTTAGCTCACACACACACACAAAATAATAATAATTCAAATTTGAACATTTCCTTAACATACAAAATTTAATAATATTTCAACTTTGAACATTCCCTTAGCTCACACGCACACAAATTACAATAATATTTCAACTTTAAATATTTCCTTAATTTACACACCTTCTCACTTTGTATATAGCCCACCACTTGTCAAAGCTGCAACAGGAGGGGTAGTAAGCGATGAAGATCTCGGATGTAAATTAAATTTTTTAAATTTCATTTTGGTATTTCAATTCGAATATGTGTGTGTACATATACATATTACTATAATATATACATGATTTATTGAACCTATAGGCATACTATTTATTTATATACAACACAATATATTTCTCTATATATTTATATATCTATATATTTATATGTTTGTACATTTATATGCTTACGACAAGATCAACATGTTTATGTAATGTTGAACACTTATAAATATATATATATATATATATATATGTATACATAGAAAGAGAGAAGGCATTAAAGTATGTATCGATACAACATATCTTTTATAATTTTTTATTTTCATAATTTCATTTATATGTGTGCTATCTAATATGCAATTATAGGTGCCAAATAACATTCAGCTATTTCAGGTGTTACAGACCATATTGCAGTAAGCTAAATTTGTAAAATATTTATATAATCTGTACTATTTATACTTCAACTAGGCTATAGATCATTACATGTTTTGAATTGTTCAAAATTTTCAGAAATAATGTTTCTAGTGTAGAATCAATGTTTAAGATGATTTCAATACCTATTTATATTTGTAGTATTATTTCATTTACAATTAATATATATAGGCTATTAAATTATTTATATATTTTACAATTTAAAAAATTTCACTATACTCCTTCTAATTAACTAACTACCCAGGAAGATAATTATCATGCACTTTGTTTAGCAAGACAATCGATTTCAACTTTTCCAAACACACTGGTCAATAACCCTTTGAAAGGTAATCAATTTTTCATATACATCAAGCATTGAGATCAATTTTTATCGTCTTTATAGGTGATTTCTATCATTTAATTTCAATGATATCATTTAACTACTTTTTTACACACATGAAATCAGCATTTTGAATTATTTTGGGCTTTCTTTAATTATTATATACTATATTTAACCATTTTGAGCCATTTTGAACTATGTTAAACTATAAATAACAATTTTGTATCATTTTATACTATGGTGAACTATGCTTGAATAATTTTATTTATTTTAGCTATTTCTTAATCAGTACAGTAAGAATGGAGATTCCTTCTATATAGCATTTAACCACATTTTTTCACACATATATCAATTATTATTAACTCTATCTTAATCAGTACAATAAGATTGGACATTTCTCTTTTATGAATATT
Source organism: Nephromyces sp. MM_2019 (assembly GCA_015657535.1). Classification (NCBI taxonomy): domain Eukaryota; phylum Apicomplexa; class Aconoidasida; order Nephromycida; genus Nephromyces; species Nephromyces sp. MM_2019. The sequence continues at coordinate 7,143 of JADHZB010002061.1, read as the reverse complement.
TCAGACAGAATAAAGAAAAATTATGAAGATCCTTTGTTTGTTCAAAATGAATTGAATGGGCTGGCTCAAACAAACTTAAGGAAGCCTTTTGATATCCGTTCAATAATTTTGAGAATTGTTGACAAATCAGGATTTTCTGAATTCAAAAGAAATTATGGTCAAACGCTAATTACAGGCTTTCCTGAATTATATGGCATACCAATAGGTATATTACATGGCACACACATAATGTTTACTTATAAATGTTTTGAATAGACCTATTCATGTTTTTCTAATTTTGTGAAAATATGTTGAAATGTAAATTTGATTTTATATAGCCATGAATTTAACAATCTTATCTTTATTTCCCTCATATTTTGAGATACTTTATATATATTCAGGTATAATTGAAAATGATGGGGTATTACTTTCTGAATCAGCTCTCAACGGCACACATTTTATTGAACTCTGCTGCCAAAGAAATATCCCAATTATATTTTTGCAAAATATAACAGGTTTTATGGTAAATTCTAGCTATAATTTTGCTCTATATTAGTGTTTATATCAGCTCTCATCACAGAATTATCAAAATTCGATATCCAGCAATTGAGTTTAGCCAAATTCTATTAACCTGACCAAACAATATTAATTATACTATACACATAATTAATTACTATTTATAGGTTGGAAGTGATGCTGAAAGGAGAGGTATGGCAAAAAATGGTGCAAAATTAGTCACAGCAGTTTCTTGCGCAAATGTGCCAAAGCTATCTTTGATTATTGGAGCATCTTATGGTGCTGGAAATTACGGTATGTGTGGGCGTGCCTTTGACCCACGTTTTTTATTTCTCTGGCCTAATTCCCGTACAGCTGTAATGGGTGGAGAGCAAGCTTCAGGTACTATATAGATTGGTATATCTCGTGTTTCATAACGTTTACCTATACACATATTGACAAGTACACATCCTGATGTTTCAGATGTATTGCTAGAAATTGCAATGGCATCTAAAACGAAGAATAGAAAGTTAAGCACAAATGAGGAAAAAAATCTAAAGGTGTGTATCCTCTTATCAAACTCTTTTTATAACAATAGATACACAATTATAAATGGTATTTTTAATGTAAATATGATTGCACCTATCTATTTATAATTTATTTTCAAATTCTTTTAGTCTTCATTGATGAAACAATTTGAATATGAAAGTACTGCTTTTTACTCTACTGCTCGATTATGGGATGATGGTGTAATTAATCCTAAAGATACTCGCCCCATACTGGGTTTGGCCTTATCTGCCTCCCTTCATCAACCATCAGAAGGAACTAAATTCGGTGTATTTCGTATGTAATACTTATTACTTACCTACAAGCAGGAAATTGCAGTATACGTATATGTTATTACAAACTAACACTTGTTAAAAGGGAAATTTTTAACATAAAATTTCCCTATATAAGTATTTCATAAAAAACCTTATTTTGTTCTTCATATTGGTTGTGATTTCAATTATTATCTTTAAGTATGATAGCTGTCTGAGAGGATGGATGATTTTATCTCCAAATCTATACATATAATAAAGGATTTTTCATTTGTTTATTAGATATATGTAACATAACTATCTTTCAGGTTAAACAATTTTATTATGTTTTTATGTAATAAAATTTGATTTGCTGAAAAGCTTGATATCCCATGTTTTATAGTTTTCTACAAATTTTATAGCTAAATATTAGCTAATTTAGTATTAACAGAAATGTACAATATGAATTTTTGAAAATTACTCATTTGAATTTCAAACTAACAATATTTTACTATTTTTAACTAACAAGCCTTTACAACTTCAACAAAAATATATTCATTCTTAAGTAGGTAAAAGTAATAAATTTATTTATACTATCTATTTTCAGATAATTTAAAACATGTTTATTGATTTTTAAGTCAATAAACCTAAACTAAGCTTTTATCTATTGCATCTGGTAGAATTTAAATACGAAACAAATTTTGATCTTGATTCAATTCTTAAACTAATAATTCTTATCCCTATGGTTATATTGATTTTAAAAATCCATCAACTAATAAATAAATTATATTTAAGTTGTACATCAATAGTTATATTGTTCTTCTGAATTACACAGAAATTTTTCAAAAGTGCAGTTTCTCAAAAAAACTCGAGAATTTCTTCAAAGACTTCCAGAAATATATATATATATATTTGTTTTAGTGTAGTTTCTTAAGGTTTGGGCCATCAGGTTCCATAAATGAAAACATTGATGAAAATGAAATTTTGAGGCTTTCTATAAAATAAAACAAATACTCATTCCAAAGATGAATCAATCTTATAGTTTAGACACAAGCAGATAATACCAAAATGTATCAGTTTCAAGGACAATACACACTTAACAAACTTCAATGTATACTTTGAGTCCTTATTTTGTAATTATATCAGGGAAAGATTTCATAGATAAAATTACAAATATAAATATTTTATTAGCCTTTAAACGGTAATTTCGTAACACTTTAAGAATATAATTCTTTTGAAATAATCAAAAACCAGCTGCTTGTTTTTGAATCGGATTGAGTATTATTAGCAAAGGTTTAGGACTATATTTAATCTCGGCATATTTATATTAAAGACTTGCTTTAGATTTTCTCAATGAGCTCATATTTCTCAAGCTGTGCCAATTATTTCTTTTAGATGCTAAATAATAAAGACTAAATGTAAATTACACATTCAGAGTATTACTTTGAAATGTGTTGAAAATCTATCATATGTCCTGAAAATCTTTACTGAAAATACATAATTTAGCTTGATACAAACTTAATACTCACATATAACGTGCTAGACAACAAATAATTAATGCATCAGGGAAGTTTTAAGCCTGATTTATTTTTAAAATAATAAAGCAAATATATTATGGAAAATCTTATAAAAAAACAAAGACCCCTCAATTTATCAGGATCTAGTATCAAAGCTCTGAAATACTTAGCTCTGGGCCTTTGTATTTGTGTGTTCTCCCGTTTGCTTTGTTTTGGCCTATATACTATTTCTACGGTGCTATTCTCACCTTATCATAGGTCATCATCCTTACTATTTTTTCAGTCAATACCAAATTTCAATGAAGACTCACATGGACCTCAATCCAGACACACACTAACACATTTTAAATCTCAATCGTTAAAGGAGATCTGGGTTAAAAAATCAGAATCTGGCAAAACTTTAGATGTACAAGGGAGCTTGGGCGAGGAACTATTTGCTTATCAACACGAATTCAGTTCGAAAGAATCTACTATCAAAGCGCAGCTAAACACAATCAACAATGTTACACAAGATACTTTAAAAATATTATCTCGAGACACTCTGTCCCAAACTCTTCAAGACAGTTACTCAAACTTGAATTTAAATACTTCAGAATTAATTAATCAATCTCCAATCTTTGAGGTCCCTAAGCTTGCATTGAGCTTTCTAAGCTGGGATAGTGAATACTTCTTCATTTTAGCACTTTCAGGTGCTACATATGTTTATGAACATACGCATGCCTTTCTTCCAGGCTTCCCTTTATTCCTGAGATGGACTTATACCCAAATTCTCGGGCTCAGGCCACCTAGATTTGTGGATGAAAGACTACTTTTGATATGGGTGGGCGTGGCTCTAAATTTTGTATTATTTGTTTTAACATCTTTGGGTATCTATATATTTAATTTATTAATTTTCAAACATTTAAATACCCAATGCACTACAAAATTTCTTTATAATTCAAATCAAAAATCTACACCATCCGATAACCTCCAGGAGAAAATTAATAGCAATTATAAAAAGGATAGGATAAGTAATAAATCAATCCCGAATCAATCCAATGGTCACACAAACTCTCAGGGCCCTAAGAACCAGGTCCTCAGCTCACATAATCAAAAGCCTCATCCCAACTCTCTACAATCTCTCACTTCAGCTCGAGATATTCCCGAAGCAGAAACTAATAATTGCTTGGAGAACAGCCATGGCATCAAAGAAAAATCTTCAAAAGAGCCAGATATATACACAAAATCTAGTGAGTCTGCTAGAACACCAAGTACCTATGGCAAATTGAAAGAACTTGCTCAATCACTTGACCTACAAGGATATATGATTGCCTACACTTCTGTTTTTTTCTTCAGTTTCCATGCTTCAAGTGTCCATCTTTCAGCATTATACAGTGATACCCTCTTTGCATGTGTTAGTGTCTGGGGCATGATATTTCTATATCTTTCAGAGTGGAAATGTAATCATCTTGGACTAACATCATCGGGTTAGAATAAGAATATCTGTATTATTTATAACAAAGTTGATCATACTGAAAATGTTCAGAATCCCTCATATGTTATAATGTATATACATTTTCTCATGATAGAAATCAGCCTATTTATGAAAATCAATTGATTATTCTTTTACATCTTTGAATATCTTTTTATTCCTATTGCGCTCAAACATACCTACACCACCCACACATATTATAATCAATGATATGTTATAGGGAATCATTTTGTTTCCCAGCTGTTTGGTTGGATCGGCGTTTTCCTCTTTGCAAGTTCAAGTATCATCCGCTCAAATGGAGTTCTTCATATTATACCTCTTTTTTTCTACAATTTGAGGCGTTTTAATTTATTTCGTTTTATCAAGTATTTGGTCTATAGAACTCCCAAAAACACTACTACATACAGCTGGGATATTTTTACCACTAAACCATTTCTACTGTTTGTGAGATATTTTTCAATCGGATATAATCGAATAAGAGGGAATACTCAGTTACATAATGTTGAGAAAACTACAAAGGCCAATTTACCTTGCGAAAATCAACAATCACAACTAGAAATTTCAGAAGAAAAAAACTCTTTATTGAGAAAGGGGAACAAACCCAATAATTTTAAACCACAAAGATATGTGCATACCAAACAAAATACTAGGGAAACTCATGATTCTGAACCATTTGATAACATATCAGCTATGGTTAATCCCATGTATAGTCTAACTAATCAGTCCCCTAACATGAGTTCACCTCTAGGTTATGGTATTATATTTTTGCTCAATTTTTTCAAAATTTTATTGCAATCAATTATTGGACTACTACAGGCGTTTTTTACAATTTATCCACTGTTCCTATATCTTTATTTCGCCTATCAGTTGTATTGTACTTGTAATTTTACACACACATTTCCCAAAACATTCCCAATCTTCAAACAGTTGCAACCACAATTTTTGGACAGTGGAAACAATCCCACAGATACACATTTGTATCCCCCTTTATACACACTTGATCCTCCACATTCTTATAGAATCAACTTTGGGTATACAAACAAGCCATCTATGAATACACACACTTGCCTAAATCACTGTAAACATTTTCTTTCATCATATAAGAATAAGTTGTATGGTAGATCCATCCTTCAAACCTATCCGCAGCTATTTGTAAACATGTGTGCATATACACCTATAAGTTCGACTCAATGGACACATTCTATAGATTCCACATATAAATACACACACAATTTCTTAAACTCATCTCATTATTATGAAAGCAATAATAAACCTGAAAACAATATAGATAAATCAAACATTAACTCTATACCACAGCTACAAAGGACTGGTGTATACACACACACTACAACTTCAACAGATTGTAAGCACACAATCCCAATTTGGTGTAAATCGAAGCTACCAAACATCTACAAATATATACAAAAAAAATATTGGAATGTTGATTTTCTTGCCTCATTTTCTGTCAATAAACTTTATCGCATTATTTACTCTTTACCCCTCTATTTATTATCTATATTAATGTGTGTTGAATTCCTTACAATGTGTATTAATCAAGCTCTAGATTACTATGAAAAGTACTTTAAAGGTTAGTTATGTTATCAAGAGAAAAATTATTCACATATATATCTTTTTAGACTACAAACACATACATTAATTAACAATTTATATTAAATGAATAACCAGAATATTGCACACACACTCTTTTTGAATATAAGCCTAGAGATATTCTATTCACATGATTAAAGTGTATGAATTTCATTAATTATTGAATATGAACGGGCAACTGAAAACCTATAACAATATAATAATTATTACACACACTAACCCACAAATCCACTTAGATAACACTTATAAAACATAAACTGTAAACACACACATAAAATTTGTAAAATTTACAGGCCAATCATTCCTACACAAAATCTTATTTTTACTCATTTGGTTAGCAGATCATCCACTTATTGAATATTACACACAGGTGTGTTTACTCTCGATTTTTTGTTTACTTACAAGCCACCCTGAGGTAAAATACTGTGATTCAAATGTGTATATTGAACTAGATTTTTTTACTGAATTTTATGTGTGTAAATTCTAGATACAAATCTTTGTGTGCATGATTTTTATATATAGACTATGGATACTAACTCCAAATCCATGTGTGTGTAACTTTTATATAGATTGCTTGTTTAGGAATCTAGTATATGTAATTTAAATATAATTTAAACATAATTTGTATGTAGTTATATAGCTAATTGGTACTGAAATATATATTTCTATTAGTTTTAATCAATATATCAATTGTGTATATACATAGATCAAACTCTACACACAAAATTAATGTGTAACATTTTATAAAAATGTGTACAGGTATTCTTGAGGCTATCTGTGGGTTACCCAATCATAATTACACACATTTCAATAAATTATCTCAATGCACACAATACCCAATGTGTAACAAGTAATGCAGGAATGGATACAAGAAATATTGATATACTGCCTATTAACAAATCACCCTTATACACACACACACACATAATTTCAAATATAAATAAGAAACTTACCTCTATTTGGATATACTGTTCTCTTTTTTATTTTGTTATTGGGCCATTATTATTTGCTAGTTATATTACTTGGACATAGATATATAAAGATTGAGTTATAATCTAACATATTACACACACGCTCTACACATTATAATAAATAATATAATATCTCATTAGTAAGGCTATACATAAATATCAAACTTGTTATTTACATACATCACCTACACACAGATTTTATCTTCATACTATACACACATACATACACACACACACACACACACACACACACACACACACACACACACACACACACACACACACACACACACACACACACACAC
>JADHZB010002060.1:0-20773 GCA_015657535.1 Nephromyces sp. MM_2019 | reverse complement strand
CCCATCTAACCCCCCCCTTAGAAAAAGACAGAAAAACACACGATACCTTCCAGAGAGTAGGGAGTTTCCCGTTTTCTCAACAAGGGCTACTTTATAATCCGCTTGGGAGGGTTGAACATACCCTGTACTTCCAGCAGCTCCATCACTACGGTAAGGTGGAGTAGTGCCCCCTCCCCCTCTACCTCCCAAAAAGGGCTGCGTTGAGGGCACCATAGGGTCTCGCCCACTACCCCCCCCGCTTTTGTGCTCATAATAATACCCCCCAGGAGCTCCAGACTGCATTGCTTTTCTATCCCCAGGGAGCGAAGCGCCAGTGGGGGAGGCTTTCCGAATCCCCCCAACACGCTCCCCTCCCTCAATCACTGGCCCCCCAAATCCCCCCCTCTGCTGATAGGAAACACTTGAAGGAGCCCCCATAAAGGGGGGTGCAACCGAAGTATGTCCCCCCATCGAACGCTTTGTTAAGCCTTGCAGAGCTTCTCCTTCAGAATCGACTTCCTCCTTGTTTGCCACGCCAGCATCATTTGGGTGGGTAGCTGCTGAGCCTGTGTGCGTCCTCAAAGGTTGTTGCTTGCTTAAAGGCTTCGAAATCACTGAAATTGGGGCGCTAAACGCTACGCCAGAGGAGTGTGTAGCCATTCCCCCCCCCCTCTGTGAGCTCGAAAACCAATCCTGGGAGGATGTATTAGCATCCAGTGTGCGATGCCACTGTGTATTCAGGGTATTCTCAGAAGAGCGCAAAGAGGAGGATGACTGACTCTGCTGCTGCTGCTCAGTAGGAGGAGCGACACGCTCACTCCATTGCAGACCACCACCTTCATTGTGTGTGTGAACATTTTTGACCTGTGAAAGGGCAGGGTTGTAAGGGGCCTTTTCCTGTATGTGGAAAGATCCCCCCCGAGAGTATTCGGGGGGGTTTTGAGCAGCAGCCGCAAGAAGGGGAGAGGGGAATGTGTGGGACTGATTTGAAGCCAGCGTAGGCTGTGCTCCTAGCTGCCCCTTCAAGCCCTCTCTTCCTGGCTGAGGAGGCATGTAATTGTAGTAAGAAGAAGAGGAATAAAGTGGAGTGGAGGCACCTGATACACTAAGAGGAGCTTCAAATCCTTTGGAATCCTTCAGTTCTGAAGATGCGAATGCTGAAGGGGCTTTAGGGTATTCAGAGCCTGAGCTAGAGGCAGGGACGTAATCCACACCCCCCTTCCCAGGGAAAGGCTTTTGTGTGTGCGTCGTGGCATCGGGAGTGGGAAAATCGGCGCGAAGCGAAAGAGGAGGAGTTTGCCCCCCAGAAGTCCTACTATCGTTCCACTCCCCTAATGGGGGATGGGAAGAAGAAACATACCCATTATCGGAACGCGCAGAGTATTGCTGCTGTCGGAAGAAACCAGACGGTGGAGGGGCCTCATATAAATATGTGTGCGATAGTGGGTAAAGACTTGACTCGGTAGCAGGAGCATACCCACCACCCCCCCCTATCGCGCTGGTATCATGATACGATGGAGGTCTTTTTTGGGCGCAAGACTGACTCATTGGTGCCACTCCTCCCAGAGAAGAAGATGCTGCAGGCATGTATCCAACAGTCGTAGCATTGGCTCCAGAAGAGCCGGAGGATGTGTGCGAAAACTGGCCTGTGTGCAAAAAAGGTGAAGTTTCCACTTCCCCTCCCTTTCTTGTGGGAGGAACTTGTTGCAGCCCAGTAAAGCTCACCAATTGCTGCTGTGTTTGTGGCAAGCCACTCCTTCCATCTTCATAAACAGCCGGATATCCCGGGGTATTGTGTTGAAGACGAGATTCTGCCGCCAAGCAAGACCCACTTGATGTTGCCCCTGAAGAAAACCCTCCTCCCCTCCACATAGAAGGAGTGTGTGTAGCGAGCAGCTGAGATTCCCCCCCAGAGGCAGATGATGAAACCAGATTACCTACCGCTTCTTGCCCTGATTGAGGTGTACGTACACCTCCATAACCAACAAAAGATGGCGTCTGCTGCTCATAAGGCTGATAAGATGCGATGTTTCCTCTATGCATAGAAGCATACTGGTCATTCTGTGCAGAAGGGGGTGGAGCTATAGACGCTGTGGGGGGTCTCCTAGCATAGTCTAGCAGTGGAGCCACAGGGGGTGTGGGAGTCTGGCTGTAGGTTCGTGTGTGCACGGGTGTGTTTTCTACCGCAACTGTTTCCACCCGGTTCATGGGGCTGGGATAAAACGTTCCCGACTCAGCAGCTCTCCTTGAGGGGGGTTGCCCTTGCGGATAAGGAGCGTAAGAAGATGCCTTCCACCTCGTGGCGTTTGCATCTTCTACCTGTTGTCCCAAGGCTTGCCCCCCAGCTGTACTACCACCGTTCTGATGAAGGGGGGACTGCACTGGAAATTGTGTGCTGCTGCTTTTAGGTGTGTGTACTCCAGTCAGATGATAGTAGCGTTCATCAAGCAGCGAGTCCGACGTTTCTCTAGCTTGTGGGGAGCTGTATGCATTATAAGAGCTCTGAGGCTGAAGCATTAAAGAGCTATGCTGTGTGTGGCCTTGCTTCATACCGTAGCCTCCTTCAGCAACATGTGGTGGGGGGAAGGGGTAATTTTCACACCCTCCAGAGTAGGTATTAGGCGGGTGGGGAAAGTTTCCCTCATAATAACTCCCCTCACTTCCCCAGGTTGAGGGCTGATTGAAAGAAGGGGAGTCACTGTTTTTTCCATCCTGATTACCTTGAAGGCTAGCCATCATACTATATAGCACGAAGACTTAATCTTTCTATGTGTTGGTGTGTGCTTCTATGCTGGTCTGGGTGTGTTGGCGCGTGTGTGTATGTGTTGATGAGGTGCGCGTGTGTTAGTGTGCATGTGTGTTTATTTGCAAGGGTGTGTGTGCGTGTCTTCAGCTTGAGTTTGCTATATCTTTATGGAGATACTGCAAAAAATCCTCTAGCTTTTTATGCTTGGCGTTAAGATAGGCTATATAAAATCATAAAGGGTATAGGCTTATAAACTATGCACACACACCAGCCCCTTTAATGCTATGTATAGCAGCTTTTTGGGTTGCTCTTGGAGGGCTCTTTCGGCATGAAGATCGAATACTACGAGGAGGAGAGCATTGAGTAAGCCTTCGCTGAAGTAGTAGGAAGACGCTGGGCTATGGGGGGGGGCGTTCAGCTAGTAACCTTTTTGAAGAGCTCATCCTCTGAGGCCTGAAGAGAGCTCGAGATATGAGGGGCATTCGAAATTTCAATGAGCAGCATCTTCAGATACGTGTGGGAGTCGGGGAGCTCTGGTGTGCGTGTGAAGAGAAGCTTAGGAGTGGGGTTTTTCCGTGTATGCATGCGTGTGTGGGGGTGCGGAGGAGTGTTATAGTTTTGTCTGGTATGCGTGGTGCCGCTGCATGCATTTCCGCTTAAAAAGATTTGCATGTGTGTACCTGTGTGCGCCTGTGTGTGCATTTTCGCGTAAATATATGGGGATGTGCATGGGCATGCATATGTGTGTATGTATGTGTGCGCGTGTGTGTGTGAGTGTCTCTAACCCCACATCATCCCAGCTTAAATACTGTTTTCCAGCAAAACACTTCTCTGAATTAAACCTCATTATAATCAACGCACATCTTCAAACACCTTATTTCAATCTATCTCTTCTTCTAGCATCTTCAAAGAGAAATTATCTTTGGGAAAACACACATCATTGTAAAGCTCTACTTACAACAGCAGGTTAAGTGAATTATATAAGAAATTTCGCACAGAAAATAACCCCTTCTAAGGCAGATTCAATGATGCAGCAGCCTATAAAACAAACGAAACAGTGAGGCTACAGGAATAATAACTTCAACTGCTAGAGAATGACAAATACATACATATATATAACTTAATATATCACACAGTCAGGAAACAGCATCCTCATGAAACGCACACACACGCAAGAGTGGGTATACATTCGAGCTGGAAAACAGCAGAAAAACTAACCTACAAGCAGTAAAAAATTGAACTGAAAACCCTCGAGAAGAGATACACACCACAACCCTCAAGGAGATACACAGACCGCAACACTCCAGAAGATACACACACACCAAAATACTTTTGCCAAGTCATCAAATGCTCCCAGTATCAGACGTTAAAAACATCAAAGCGCTCTCTGTATAATCAAGTCTACAGCAAAAAATGTTTTAAAGACCCCCTCCTTCGCACCTCCGCTGCCTGTCCCTCCCTCTCCGCTCTGGAGTGCGAGAGATGAAGTAGACTACCTACTGGTTCCCCTTCAGCCAGAGGTAGCGTCCACTAACCTGTAAGGAAGGGCGGGTGAAGAGGGAACTAATAGCATGAGGAATACAGAGACGAATCGGAAGAAAGTGGGGGAAAAAATGCGAAAAGAGAGGGAAATGCAGAAAACGAAGACGAACACGATGAAGAATGGAGGAAAAAAGCAATATAAAGGAGCGAAATGAAGAAAACATGCAATAAAATGGTGCAAATTGAAGAAAGCATGCAACGAAATGGTGCAAATTGAAGCACCAAAGCCATTAACCGACAGATACTGACTTAAAAGTTAAGCATTTTGGAAAAAAACATCAATTTATTGTTGAGAGAAGTGATACTCTCATTAAAGAAGAGCTCTTAGCAACTGCTGCAACTACCAGCCTCATAGTTCTATATAGACATGTGCTAGCTTTGTTGTTTTCCCATCTCTTCGATATATCCTAAGATAGAAACATCTAAATATAAGTAGAAAACTGCCCAACGAAGATAAACGCATTAAAGCACCCACAAGCGTATAAGCATAGACAAGAAGATTTAATTCTTTAAGAAACGCACACACCAACGGAAATGCACACAAACACACCCACACACGCAAAGAGAACCATCCTTTTCCACGCACACAAAGAGAACCATCCTTTTCCACACGCACACACATACGACAATGCAAAAAACCATGTTTTTCCAACCAAAAGAGAGTGTGCAGCCACACCTAAAAACGCATTTATTATAATACAACCATTACACAAGTTATCTTCTCAATATGGACATTTTAACTACGAGCACACCCATGTTTTTGCCACTTAACATATAAAAATACTATGTGCAGATACACACATCTGACGTGCCTCACATACACGCATTTTATCTTTCTCACATACACACACACCTCAACCTCCCGACAAATACCTTATCTTTCTCACATACACACACACCTTATCTTCTGACACACACATACACATCTTACCATACACATACACAATTCATGGGCCTCGCAAACACTCACCTCCTGCTCAAGACTCTTCGCAAATCCAATAACTTTAGTATACTTTGCATAACGATGAAAAAACAGATCTTCCCAGCATTGTAGCACACGCTATATATACAAGTAGTTTTACATCAAGCTTCCATGGGTTATCCACACACACACCCTTCTCTATTAGGCAAGATACTGGGGAATAGCTGTATAGGACCCGTGTGTGGGAATTTTTCTCCAGAGGATGAATGGAAAAGAAGAGGTGATTTGACGATTTTCAGTCTTCTTGCGCTGCTTTGGGCGCTTTAAGCTTTGACGATTGTAAAATCTTGCGTGTCCCAAAGTTGTAGAGTATGCCAAAGGGCAGTTTGTCGCGTGTGTGCCCGTAGTGGTTCTCGTATGAAGCGAGTTTCTAGCTGCGTGTGCGTGTATTTTCGCTCGTCTGTGTGTGTGCGTGTGTGTGTGTACTTTCGCTGGTTTGTGTGTGTGACAAGACGTATGAGCGCATGCTAGTATGCGTGTGTGCAGGTGTGTGTTGGTGGGTGTTAGTGGGTGTATGCATGTGTGTGTAGGTCGGTGTGTGTGCACGTGTCTATTTGATAGATATGTTTGCATATGATAGCTGTGAGCGTGCTCGATGAACGCGTACCAGAGTGCGTGTGTATATGGGTGTGTGCGCGCCTACGTTAGTGTGTCTGCGTGAATACGTGTGTGCACTTGAATGTGTGCGGCAGATTTCGAAGTGTGTATGCACCTACTCTACTGTGCGCGTGTAAATGTGTGTGACCTCACGTTGACTCGTGCGCAGCAGCGCTGGTGTGTGTGTGGATGCACTTGATACCCTCAAAACGAGTAATCAAAGGTTTGCAAAAAGCTAAAATTCTTCAGTTTACATAACCGAAGCCGCAAAGCATGAGGAGTAGATGAAGCTTCTCGTAAATTCGGCGTTTTCACTGAGAAAAGTAGTGGGTATATGACGGAGGTGGATGCTTTCATGAGTGAAACGATATTTCAAACTTTGTGTGTGTGCGGGGCTTGTATGTTTAAGAGGGTTGCAATTCTTTGGAAGCATATAACTAAATCGGTAAAATCCATCATTCTATGTGTTTGACGATATACACGGGGTTCTACGGGCTACCTTTGATGTTTAAGCAAATAAAGGTGTGTGCCACAAGAGGATATGCTTTAGATGAAATCGCAAACTAAAACTCAATAAAGAGACATGAAGGAGTACCTTTCTATAAGCTAGAGCAGTATTATAGCGAAGGCTTACACTGATTCTTGGGTTAGTTCAGGGTTGAATCCACACCCCAGACTTAGAGTTGGAAGCTGAGGCCGCATAAACACTAGTATTTGTGTGTTTAATACTAATCCTTGTGTGTTTAAGACTAGCTTTCGTTTTGAAGACTAGTCTTTGTGTATTTAAGACTAGTATTTGGGTGATTAAGACTAGCTTTTGTTTTTAACACTAGTTTTTGTTCATTCTAATTTGAATTTTTCATAAATTGAACTCAAACGAAAGGCCAGTATGAAACCTATGATTAGTTGTGTGTGATAAGACTAGTCTTTCCCTTGAATAATCCAAATACTTTCTTCTGGTAGTCCTACATCAAATTGTGTCGATACAAATTCCAGAAAATAACCCGGACTTGCGTATAGTGTGTTTCTAATCACTCTAACAAAGGAATACCGAGGCTGTATGAAATAAATTAAAGAAATTCTTCTTCACGCGCTCTCTAAGCTAAGCTTAACACATTAGACTAATGAAGATGCTGTGTGAAATAAATTGACGAATTTCTTCTTCACACACTAAGCAGTCATCGCAGAGGCAGTAGATTTTTTTCTTAACACGGGTTCTTACTGGTAGTTGCTGAAAACGCTACCTCAACATCCTTTTCGATTCTAACTGACATATAGCCACCTTCCTAGGATATATATGCATATATTGAAGAGTAAGTTTTCTAAGCAATGAGTAAGGATACAATGAAGCATTTTTGCAGGTGCTTCTGTCATGCGTCCCCAGGGTTTTCCGAAAGACAAACAGATGAGTTATGCCAGCATTTTTTATCAATTGAAAGGAATGTATAAAAGCGCTAGTGTACAGAAGCGGTAGTGTATACCTAGAAACAGTAGTATGTACCTCGCAAAAGTGGTGTATGTACCTAGAAGCAGTGGTGTGTAGAAATATTGAACGTCTCTGGGTATTTCTAAACTAAATCAGTGTATTTCTCGTTGAACATTACAGAAACTTAAAACAGGAGTTCGTACTAGCGTGAAGGAGCGTATTGGATCGAACATCCCGTTTATTATTTAAGATTAGATCAATTTAGTACTTACTGCGTCATGTCGCTTTCATATGAAGCAGTTTAAGAGGCTTTTAGTAGTTGAAACGTATGAAGTTCATACAAGTTATTAATAGCAGCATAGAAATACCTGCTAGTCTAGCTATTCTGATAATTTCAGCGTTTGTTTCGTGTGAATTTTGGACGTTTTGTGTTGCCTTATTGTAATCCCTGGGAAGGGTGTTTTAATGCTTGCAAATATGGAAGGGAGAAAGCAATTCTAATGCTTTTTATAGCACATAACCCAGGAGAAGGCGATTTTGGTGCTTAGACACTCAAATAGACTCGGAGAAGGTAATTTTTATAAACTCAAATATACCAAAAAAAGGCGCTTTTTCCAAATTAAGTATACCCAAAAAACACAATTTTTCAAACCATCCTTAGCACACTCGTACTAGTGCTTAAAAGCACACCGTTTGGATATAGCGGCAAAAGCTCAGGTATACCAAAATTTTTACGTGCCCAAAATTTCATCTTTATCTGCAACCCATGCAGAAGATCAAGAGTTTTTTCTTGCATTTTTTTCGCTAGAGTATTCCTTTGAATTACAAAAAAGCTGTCAGTGCAAGCCACCGGCTGCTGGAGACTCTTATTCAAAAGCACCAAATAGGATTTCATAAGAGAAAATAGAAAGGAGAGCGCTTTATTTTCAAGAAAAGACAGAGGAGATACCAGCTTAGGTGGTTAAATTTATATGTTTGTGCCGGGAAAAGGCTTTGGAAGAGGAAAAAACAAGCTTTCTGCACGGTACCATCTACAAGTTACAAATATTTTTGGCAGCATCAGAGTAATACACTTAAAATAAGGGATAATGAAGAGCGCGAAGAAGGAATAACTCGTGAAAGAATGTTCCTTATATCCATGGGAACTTAGGAGATTTATTTTCTAGCTTCCTTCCACCTTTCATAGTGCATTTTTTTATCAAAATCACGTATGCAAGCATTGTTTTTTATGGTTTTTCAGTTTTCTTTCTGCCTTTCAGGATAAGCATTTTGTCAACTCCTTTCGTTTTTCCAAAGTTTTCATTTAAGCTTTAAACGAGTAGGAGTTTTCCTTTCCTACTTCTCCATTGAATTCCCATAAGCTTTAAAGCCTGTCATCTTTAGCTTTTTCCATAAGCTCTTCCGAGAATACCGATGTATCTAAGATACAGACATTACCTCCGGCAGAAGAAGAGAACAGCGAAGCGTTTTCTTCTTCCAAGCTTTTTTTTTCTATAGACTGCAGAAGCATGATAATAACTTGGGCTACGTGATGAGTATGGTGCTTGTACCGGCGTTTCATCAACAGTTTAGTTTATACAGGCTAGTTCCCCGACAAAGCGCGTGAATGGGTGGAAAAAGGATGGATCAAGTGACTCGAGCCTTATGCTGATAATCTTTTGAAGGAAAAACACGTGTTCCTGAGCACTCATCTAAGCGAGCGAGCTTTAAATGGGATGATTCAGAGTAAAAAGTGGTAGCATGATTCAAGCAAGATGTGGGCGAGAGCTTAGTCTACGTTGTTTATGCTAAAAAAACACTCCCTTTAGCAGCAAATTCAGTATGCTCATACAGGAAGATGATAGACACACTAGCAGCTTTAATCGTTAACTTTTTTGTGATTCGCACATATTTAAATGCTCAAAAACCAACGCAAAAACTACAAATTCATCAATTGGTTAAGCTTCTCTTTCCAAGCTTACCTTAACCCCCATTAGCACGTCTGAAATGCATGTTGGTATGACCTTTGAAAAATCCAGCCTCTTCTTCCTGCACGCAACAATAATCCCAAGGCAAAGTAGTTGTTATTTTCCTTACTTAATTCAGGGATATGAAGAAAAGGTGAAAAACTGAGGGGGTTAGCATAAAATTCTTCTAGGAAAAACGAGGTATCCGTATCAACTGAAAAATAAGGTAATTACCACGAGGGAAAAGATGATGCGCATTGCACCAAAAAATTAATTGAGACACTTAAAAAGCTAACCAGAATCGAAAGAAAATCAAGTTGCACATTACCTGAGTTTTTCGGGAAATAAAATTTTTCCTAAGAAATCGTCGCAGCCAGCTAGTGTATATACACCCTCCAAATTATTATAAATTTTTATGGTTTTGAACGAGTTATTTTCAAAAATAACTTTCAGAACAGAAGTTTCACTGTGCTCTCCCGTCTGATTTTCAGAAAAAGTGGGGATTTGGGGGGCAAGCGACGTTCTGCAGCACAAAAAAAACCTAGTCCGAATTTGTCCGTTTGACGGTGAAATTTTGGTTAGTGATGGTTACGCAAACATTTGTGTGTATATTAGTACCGGAAGAGCTTCTTGAAGTAAACGCGTGTGTATTCCTAGCCTTACGAGAATAGCTTCCTCAAGTAAACCTCTGTGTGTGCCTAGTGTTACCAGAATAACTTCTTAATAGGAAGCAATTATTCGTTTAAAGCAGTTTTTTTCAAATTTTTGCTTAGTGCTTATTAAATAGCGCTAAAAAACTTTTTTCCTCCTAATTTTATTACCACTGCAATCATTCTGCTATTTTATTTTATTCCTTTTTTTCCTTCTGCTCATTTTGGTTCACAGCCTTTATTCTTTATTTTTCCGCTCAGTGTAATTTCCTCCTTCTAACCTATATATACGTATATAGCCCTTATATTTATGCTAGCTAAATACCCTTCACATGCTACCCCCTTTCACGAAAAAAATCAATAAAAAAACCCTATCTTTACTTCCATGCTTCGGATAGTGTTGAGTTCTCACAATACTCGGACGGCTGCATAAATAAGACTTGGCGCACTTTACTCGTGAGCGTCTTATGTACTCCGAATGACTCTTTAGGGAAAATTTTTACTTTAGTGACCTCTTTCCAATCGATCTTAATGACGAAAATATCCATTTCTGCTGTAGCTAACGCCACCAGAACAGTTTGATTATTCATCTGCTGCATGCGCATGCTGTCCAAAGCCACATGTTTACCCTAGAAAAGAGAAAAATAGGGTGAAAGATTTAGCACACACAGATGATGAAAGCTTTGAATATTTCATTTAAAAAACTACCTCAAGATTCATGTAGTCAGTCCTTGCATTGATATAATGTGTGGTCTTGAATTTTCTTCATGTTTATCAACAAGAAAAGCCAGGAATTCACTTATAAAGCTCTCCCCCATGCTATAATGAATCAATTTTTTTTATTTCGTGCTAATCCATTTCACAAGCCCATGCTCAGCGCAATACTACTTGACAACGGCGGCTACAAGGCCATTCATCCAAGTTTTAACTTTTTTTATGTGTGAACCAGTTGCTTGCATATTAATTGTTTATGCTCTAATCAGTAGCGGTAATTACTATGTGCGCAGTACCACCACCTTGTAAAAAGCTTAAAATGAAAAAATTGAACGCGATGAAAACAAGAGGAAACTACAGATTATTCAGCTAATCCAAAATTGCATCAAAGTGCTACGAATTTTCTATCTATCAGAAAAACAGGGCGATCCCTCAAAGAACTCTAAAGATATTACTAAAGAAAGTAGCAAGCTAAGGCCTAACAGGAAAATTTTCAATCCTAAATAAAACCAAAGACCTCAAAACCATCACACAAAGAGGCTAGCAAAGTGCATTATCAGTGCCATCCTGTACTAAATCTCCTTTGGAAGCAAAAAACCCTGCAATACATCCCCTAAATCTGCTCAGAGCATGTTGAGAGATGCAACCTAAGCACTCGCTTAAACGCGGGAACAATACACCTTAATCCGATTATGATTTGCTAAATTAAAGAAATAAACCCAAATAATAAAAGCAGCTCATCACACATACTAAAAAATGATGAAAATTTACCTGCCCAGCAAATGTAATTAGCTTCGCACTGCAACTGATAAAATTGAAACCGGAAACATCTATTGGTTCCTGAGAAACCCATAAAAATTTCAAGCATCTTTGACTGCTGATCGTTTAGGTCTAAGAAGTTCTGTGCCGGAGTATAAAACTATGAGTAACATTGCCGGTGGCTAGCAATGTTACTGCTATATATTACAGCTACTGGCACCACTACACACACTGGTTATTTTTGGTACCAGTTATCACAAATTATACTAAAAGCGCAAAATTTAACGCTCTGAGAATTTACTATAAAACAAGTGAAACTTGTTGCCCTGTTTCTCGGAGGTCGCCACATAAGTTTTGATTGGAAAGGTTTTTTTTTTGCAGTGAATTGTATATTTTTAAGTATTTGGAGCTCTTGAGAATTTTAGTTTTGATCTTTGGTATTTTCAGCTACTATAATGTTATTTTTTTGACTCTAAAAGAAAAGTGCTTTAATAGCTCAAAAATTAGAGCAAATATGACAAAATTGTCTTTGAATGGATATTTTGGTTTTTTCCAGTAAAATATATTTTTTTAATCATTTAGGGCTGTAACATTACTTCTTGCTCGCCGTCAACTGATAAAATTACTCAGCACCTAGCGTCTTCGTAGTTGTGGACTCACATAAAATAAAGGCTAAATTTCGTAGTTGCAATCACATGCTGATTCAAAGAGATAAGCTATTGAAACTTCTTTTTCAAACTAAACTCATCGGAAATGTTCTACTATCAAGTCAAATTTGGCCCTAAAACCTCTCCTATATACCGTTTGATAACTCAGTAATTGACTATTAGCTGCAGTCATAAGATAAATATGAATAGTGTTTTATGGCTGCCAAATTCCCTAGTTATAAGCCTAAAATGTATTATTCCTCCCGAAAAATCTGCTTTAAAAACTTATCAATCAAAATATGCACAGAAATTTGCCAATTATCACGGCATCCAGGTCAGCAAAGCAAATTTCCTTCCTCTACTGCTTCATCATTGCAGTTTTGCGGGATTATTAGCGACAAAAGAAGAGAGTAGAAAATTTGCTTCCTCTAGCATTCCACCATTGTCTCATAGAATTCCCCCAGAAGCAAAAGCATGACACACTCTCTTAAGCTACTCCTAGATTTCTCATGAAACCTCCCCATATTCTGTTACATTTCACTACTTTTCACAAAAAACTATTTAGTTTGCAGCCCCTCCCAAAAATTACGTTAACCACATCATCTTCATATTACTTTGAATAATAATAGACAAACTACAAATTCCTACGCACATAAAAACCTCTGTTACCGGCTTCGTAAATGTGCTCCTCCACTTCCAGTCTGGCTTGCAGTATAATTCTCGAGGGTCCTTTGACCACTCGAGGAATGCCACACATACCAGGCCTGGCGTGCATATTACAAATCCGTCACCGCAGGGAAGACTCTCAAACAGGTTTTGATTACGAAGTTCTTCTCCATATTGTTTTATAGCTTTAGCCCTTCTGTTATGCATGCTGCTATATCCTGCTTTCCCCCGAAAATACGTATATTCATCGGGCATTTTTACTGCACTGCTGAATATACCTGCTTCTTGCTTAGTCCTGGTAGACAGCATAGAAGCCCTTACAGAATCGCTAGAAGTTTCTGCTCTGTTGCACGCTGTTTGCTCCCTGCTGCTCTTCAAATTTTCACTATCATTTTTTAATGATGCCGTGCTTTTGACAAGCCTACAGTTCTTTGATTGTCTATTTGGATGTGAAATTGATTCATTGTTACGTTGTAACTCTACAGTAATGTAATTATAGTTGCTTTGTACTAAGCATCCTAGAGAACCACAGCATTTCGGCTTCTTTGCATATAGATCAGCCAAAACAAGCAATAAGGAGTATGAAAAAGGCTCCATATTTTCTCTTTCTTCGCATTGATATTCATATAATAATAAGGAGCTTATCGCAGAGTCTTCTTCAAGTTTCTGAGGCTCGCATTTAACGCTGTTCTCCATGAGAAAAAGAACGGCCACTATTCCGTGATGAAATCCCACAAACCGAATTTTCAGGGGGATAAATTGTAGCTCCTTGTACTTTGAAGGCATCCAATTCAAAATATTGCAGTAATTTGTAGTTCCAAAGGTAAAGGAGGTTTCTATAGACCACGTTTGAGGATTCATTGATCTTTTTTTGCCTTTTTTACACAGAGGAAGGAAGATTTCGAAAGCGTTGGTGCAAATAAAAAGATTTGAAGATTTTTCACTATATATTTCTAGTATATGTTTGTCTGCGGTCTTTTTTAGCTAAAATATTTGCTGTGTCGAAATGAAACGAGAGAGATACTGATTTAGCATATATATAGCGTGAGTAGACTAATAGGTTTAGCACGATCTGATTCCCTAGAGAAGGTAGAATAATCAATATTTTTTGCATACTAATTTACTGCTAATTGCGTTGGCAAAGAAGCTTATTCCCTTTTTTTGGGATATCTCCATTTTCGCGTTAAAATCGTTAATTGCGCATATGCTGCTTTATTCTTTTTTAAACGCGCTTTTCCACGGGTATTTTTAAGCTTTTATTTTGTCATTTTGGCTTGAGCCAATTTCTTAAAGTTTAGGCATAATATCTCTTTGATCAAAATGGAAGAATGAACTTAAAAATCAGCGTTTTACTCGCAAAAAATTTGCTAAAAGCATATTATCGCGGTCCTTTGCCGTCCTCATCGCTAACAAAAAGCACACTACGTCATATATCCCCAATTACTCCGAGTACCCCTTCAGTAGTTTCCTAAATCCTCGGAGATTCCTCACTAAAGCAAGCTTTAAATTAGCTAAACTTGGGAGAAACTCACATTATTGGCTAATACAAAAAATTTTCTTTTCCACCCATGCTCAGAAAACATCACTTTAATACTTAATTTATCTTTTTAGCAAATACCTAAGAACAATCAAGTATTAAACTATTTACCAAAGCTTTCTGATGATTATTTTGTGAAGCTGTAGATGACCTCTCGAAATAAAACAGCAAAAAAATGAGAGAAAAACACTGGAAAGCAGCTCTGAAGAAGCGTTCTTTTACAGTATATGAAATCATGTTAAATAACGATAGGGGAATTCTTCTTCTCCATAAATAAGGCTTACCATCAGACAATGAAGCTACGGGGATTTCGTTGCATTTCTCAAAATCATCGTCAATCAATCTGCAGGGTAAGTACTTCAGCTATGTAAAATTATGCTTGTCTCTGCAATTTATAGAGTATTTTAACAAAAAAAAAAGCTGCTCCTTCAACCCCAAGAAAACTTGATATAATAAAACAAATAAAAAAAATATATATACCGAAATTTAACTTTAAATCAAGACAAACAAAGCCCTTAAAAAAGCATCCAAAAATGTACTTTTCGTCAAAATAAACCTTTTCACGGAATCTCAGGCTTGCTACCAGTATTCACATTTATATATTAAAAAATCCTACTTTAAATGCCAAGAAAATGCACAAATTTGTACTTTAAAAAACATTTCAAGCAGCCAAAATAGCCTAGTTTCGTATATATTCTAAAGGCTACTCTTCATTTTTTTTTAAAGCGACTTTTTTCCGTGTCAATCTAACCCATTCGGCTCTTTCCAGTTAAAAAACTCTCCAATGCTTATACTTCAAACAAGGTATAAAAATCTCAAAACAAAAAACACACCAAACACACAATGAAGCGTACATAGTAGAGCCTGACCATAAACCCACACACACATGGGGATCATTCATGATGCTCTTTCTCTGCATCTAATGATTTTTAACAAAAAAACGTCAAAAAATTGTCAGAAAAGCTATTCTTTCAAATTTTGATGGAAAAAACGTAAATTTTTCTCACTAGGTAATAATAAAAAACGCCTTTTCGAAAACTTTTAAAAATACTAGTAAAACATTTTTTAAATGTCAAGCATATAACATAAATGAGAATATTTGCTCCATTATTGAGTGGTCTTCAAGCATTTTTGTGATGAAAATGAATGAAAAAACCTCTCCAAGATGTATTTTAAGTGGAGAATGTTTTTTTGTTATTTTTAGAGATAAAAATCAAGAAAAAAATTTCATGAAAAAAACCAATTTTAAGCTCAAAATATATTATTAGATAAAGAATTTCCCACAAAAAATAAAGTACCAAACCTACGCTGAATCCTTCCTCTGCAAAATTTGTATTAGAAAAATCTTATACTGATCGTCAATAAAGCAGAAGGTGTTATTAAATCGAGGATGTTGGGCAAGAGCTACACAGTTGGATGCTTTAAAGCATTTTTGTTTCGGAATTTTTGGGCAGCTCCCACTTCCCTCGAACTTCAGGTAATCCAAGTCTGCCACTTGCTGACAATATTCGCCACTAAATCCTTCTATTATCAACTTATCATCTACTTGAAGAACCGCGAAAGAACTGGGAACAAATGGAATTAAAAGTGTGTGTGCAAACAATTTTTGAGCAGGAAAAACTTTCAATGCATGCGTCTGGGGATTTGTGCAAAATTTCACGAGGTTTTTGCTTTTTTTGCGGAAGGCTGGAAAAAAGCAAAGTTGGAAAACGGGAAAAAAGAGGATGAAAGGGTGGAAGGGTAGGTAACTTCCAAAAAAACCGAAACAAATTAAAAAAGCAAAGATGAAAGAGTGGAAGAAACTTCCAAAAAAACAATAACAATACTATAAAACTTCCAAAAAACACCAAAAAAACCGCAAAAACAAAGATAAATTAAGAAAAACAGCCAAAAATACTCTTCTACGCAGTTAAAAGCGTTTAAAGCCAATTTTTTAGCAAAAGAGCAAAATTCCAACGTAAAAAATCAACTTTTTAAACAAAAGGCCAGATAAACAGCTCTTTTTAATAAAAAATCTTGAAAAAATTTATACTAAATAAAACCGCAAATTTACAAAAAAAGTTGTTTTTCAAAAAGAAAATTTCATACCTAAATATCTCCATATATTCACAAGAAGAATTGAAAAAAATCAATCAAACGCAAAGTATGTACTCAAAAAAATCATCTACTTTTTTGGGGGATTTCAACATCAAAATCCTCTTTATCTCTTTAAAATTTTTCCATGAACTTCACTACCCACTAAAAGCCTTATTACCTTTTCAAAGAAGATCCGTACTCAATGCACAGAAAGGCTTCATTTATGTTGCTCAGCATATTCTTAGAAGCTAGTGTTTTCTTTTCATTTTCTGCGTCCATATCATTAGGCTACAAAAGAAACTCGCCAATTGAGTAATAAATTTTAGTATAGGAAATCATCAAATTACAACTGTAAACTAAAAGTTTTCTGCATCTTTTCTTGTTTTGCAAAAATTCTAGCTTTTTTCTATTGTTAATTTTATTATTAATATTCAAAAATCAAGCAAAAAATATAATATATGTGTGCCAAAAAAAAATTGTCGTGACTACCATAAAGATTACACCTGGATCCAGGTGTACATACACTGGTGTCGATCATTGAGTTTAGCCTCAATTATTACTTTGCAAAACAAAAAATTTTAAATTAAAATCTTAAATGCCAATATTTATATAAATATATAAAAAGATAAAATTTCATAAAATTTTTTGTGAAAAAAAAAAAAAGAGCTCAAAGTAGAAATTTTTTATGGCACACACACCTTTGTGTATATCGAAAAATTCTATAGAAAACATCCTTGTAAATATCAATTTATTAACATTAAAAAAGCTTTTTTTGATGAGCAAACACACTGAAGAATAAAAACACGCTCACTTAAAAAAAATTCCCACTCACACACACTTACACACGCGCAAAAACTACAAGTTCCCAATTTCAGCCAAATTTAAAGGCACTAATCACAATTTTTCACCCATAAAAAAATCCCTTCAAGCATTTCGCAAATAAATTTTCTGCCTAAAACTGCAATTCTTTGTATTTTTTCAGTTAAAAAAACATCAAAATACTTTTTTATAGCGAAAAAAAATCTTTAAAAGCAGAGATACTGCAGAATCTCATCATTATTCTTTAATCTGTAAAACAACCCGCCGTATATCTTTAAAAGCAGCTTAACTATACTTTTTCTTGGAAAAAATACGACAATCCCTTTCCTTGGCCTGCTTCATCTAACGGAATTTCGTCACTAAATTCCTCGTTAGCATTTCTTGAGGAATAGAAATCCAATTCACTCATTTCCATCTTCTTTTGTGCCTCTAGCTGCATTTCTTCGGCGTTTTTTTGCGATTTTAAACAAAAAATTGGGAAGCATCTATTTTGGCATAAAACAGACTTCAAATTTTTTTTTCAAAAAAATCCAATTTTTTACCGATTCTCTACTCAAAAACCAATTTTTCAACTTTTTCAGCAAAAAAAGGAGTTTTTGAACAAAAAACCATCAATTTTACGTTAAAAAAAGCAAATCCTACAAAAAATTAAGTAAAAACAAAAGAATTAACCCTAAAAAGGTATGTCCCTGTTTTCCACAACTTTTAAGCGTTTTTTATTGATGAAATCGCTTCGCTTCTACTCTCTTAAATTACTCTAGTGCCTAAATCAAGGCAATAAAGCTGTTAAACAAATATTCAAGGAAAAAAAGCTAACGGGTATATATAGAGATAAAAAATTACTTTAATAAAGCAAGCAAATAACACACTGCACTCCATCCAATCATTTTATAAACAAAAAGCCCACATTTTCTTTTTTTCTCTATTTTTTTTCAATCATCAAATATGCTTAAATTCATAGATTAAACTCGCAACATCCTAAAACTTTATAAGCTTTAAAATTGGTATGGTCAACTGATTTTTTTTTTGGTGTGTTAAAAAAGTTAATTAAAAACTATTTAATTAGTAAATTACTGCAATTTCTCGCTGTGAACATTATTATTTAAGAAAATTAGAAAGAAAAAAAGCAAAAAACACTAGAAAAAAGGATTATTTTAGTGTATGTGCGTCTGTATATTATATTCAGCCCTGAAAGCTTATTTGTTTCTTCCTATTAAGGCAGATTTTTAGGAAATCAACTCAGTTTATTACGGATTTTGAGCTTTACCTAGTATTTTCTGCAGTTCAAGCATCCTATTGTAGATAGATTTCTTTATTAGATGCCTAAGCAGTCAAAAATTCAATTTTTGAGTAAATGCAATTTTTTGTAGATAAATGAGGCCTACACACTGCTCCAACGAGGTTTTTTCTGTGAAGTTTGCTCTATTCAACTATGCATATTTATTTCTTCTTTCTACCTCCTACTTTTAGTATTTTTCTTACTCACATTTAAACCTTTAAAGCTTTGCCTTTCTCCACTTTTCAATATTTCTCTCTATTTTTCTCTGCTTTTCATCTTCTTTTCATCTTCTTTTCATCTTCTTTTCATCTTCTTTTCATCTTCTTTTCATCCTTCTTCTTCTTTTCATTTTCTTTTCATCCTTCTTCTTCTTTTCATTTTCTTTTCATCCTTCTTTTCATCTTCTTTTCATCCTTCTTCTTTTGATTTTCTTTTCATCCTTCTTCTTTTGATTTTCTTTTCATCTTCTTTTCTCTGCGTTTCATCTTCTTTTCATCCTTCTTCTTCTTTTCATTTTCTTTTCATCCTTCTTCTTCTTTTCATTTTCTTTTCATCTTCTTTTCATCCTTCTTCTTCTTTTCATCTTCTTTTCATCCTTCTTCTTCTTTTCATCTTCTTTTCATCTTCTTTTGGTAAAGTATCAAATTAAGCCCGTTTTCTGGAGTAATACTATAGCTTTATATTAGCAGCTACTTTTATAAAATAAAAAATATTTTTCGAATTTTTTTTTTCTGCATTTTTTTTCGATTCTTTGGAAAGCACATTTTATTTTGCAAAAATCAGTTTTTCTAATACAAAAACATTCATAAGCAATTTGCGTCTTTTTATTCACTTAAAGCCTATACTCTTTGAGGATAATGAAGTTTAAACAAGTTTTATGATGAGGCTTTTCAGGAGATATACATGTAATCTCTCTCTTTTTTTTTTTTTTTCGAGCTTTTTATTTGGCTTTTTTTCACATTTTTGGCATCAAAAAGCTCAAAAAACTAGAATTAGTTCAGATTTCCATCAAAAATGAGGAAGAATATCCAAAATATTCTTAAACAATCTACGCTTAAACTGGGTAAATCTTTTAGTCTGGGAGAAGAAACAATAAGATTTTTGGCCTGCAAGCATAGTTTCAAAAACTTAAAAAAAACTCGAATTAATATTAGTCCTACCCATATTTTTGGAGCCATTTTATCACATGGATAATCCTCTCCAAGCCTTTTCCGTCGTATAACTATAAAAAAATATATATTCAGCATTGAAGATAAACTTTTTTTCCTCCAGTCTTTTAACTTATACAACAATAAAAGACAAGAAAGCATACTGAAGGCTTTAAAAAACACGCAAAGGCCCAATTTTTTGAGCTTTCTCCATCAAAAAACACAATTTCAAGCGTTTAAAAAAGGAGTTTTTTTCTTCAAATTAAACTCCACAAATTTCTTGCTTTTAGCAGAAAAATTAAGAGTTTTTACAGTTTAATTAAATTTTTATAAAGAAAAAATTATAGCCAACGGCAGTGCCTCTGCCAAATTTAATAAAATCAAAATTATTTTTAAAGATTTTAAAATTTTAATACAGATATATATGGAGTAAAACCACGCACACACACAAAGATGCATATAATTTTTTTTAAAAATAAAACAAAGAAAATCCGTAAATCGAAATTTTTCAACTTTTTCAGGCAAAAACCCCTAATTTTCAATCATTTCAAAGTGCTTAAAATCTTGGAATAAACTCCAATATAAAGGTAATACAATTTGTTTTTTTTCAGCTTAAAAAGCGTTTTCTATTACTGCTAATCATATTACTTTTATCTTCATCTTCTTCAAAGATTTTCTTTTAGAAATATCTGCTTTTTTTGGCTTTTCTAGCCCAAAATCACAACATTTTCATTAAAATTTCCCATTTTACCACAAAATTCCGCAAAAAAAATTCTGCACTTTAAATTTCTAAAAATTGAAGTTTAAAAGCTTTTTTTTATAAAATATTTTCGGTTTTTTCCTTACTTTTTCTTTAAAATTGTTAATTTCTCCCATTGGATAAGTAGGCTTAAAAAAAATACGGGTAAGCCCTACTTCATAAAGAGTTTCCCTCATCTTGCTTAGCTGCATATACCCATTCACTGTGGTAATAATAAAAAAAACGCCATTTTTAATTTTAATTANAAAAAAAAAAACACACACACACACACACACATACAAACACACATACAAACACACAAACACACACACCCACACAAACACACACATACAAACACACACAAACACACACACACAAACACACACAAACACACACATACAAACACACAAACACACACAAACACACACACAAACACAAACACAAACACACACAAACACAAACACACAAACACACACAAACACAAACACACAAACACACACACACACAAACACAAACACAAA
>JADHZB010002059.1:13253-69735 GCA_015657535.1 Nephromyces sp. MM_2019 | reverse complement strand
TATATATATATATATATGTGTGTGTGTGTGTGTGTGTTGAGTGTGTGCGAGATTTAAATGTAAGTATGTTATAGTTTGTGTGTGTGTGTACATACCTTCTCTCTGATGAACGTTCTTCCATCTTGAAAATCTTGCCGTACATACAGTAATCATAGTCTTCAATACGTGGGAGTTGTTGTGCAGATATATCCCACCTTTGCTGTTCATGCTGTGATTTTTGTATGATTTCTTTGCTTAAGCAAAAACTGAGTTTCTATGTGTGTAAATAAAGTGTGAATTTCAAGTAATTTAAAGTGATAAAGAAATGATTTCACACACACATATAATTTATTGATATGATTGAAATGTGCGTTCAAATGAGATGTAAAGGTGTACAAATTAATAGAGGTAAATATATATGATTAATATATATAATCACATAATACAGATATCATATAGCAGTATACACATTCTATAGGCAATGACCAATTATAAAATACACACACACACATATATATGACCTACTACAATACCAATTCAGACACCCACATACACATACAGATACACACATACATAAAAAAAACCACATTCATATTCACACACTCACACAATAAATAAGGTTTAATTACATATACCTCTTTACTATATACGGGAAATAAATCAGAATTAATATCAAGAATTAACTCAGCGTCAAAGGCCGTACTTTTGCCCCGAATTCGACTAACTTTTTCAAATTTTGAACTGTCGGTAGATAATACCTCCACACGGTCTTCAAATAATAAACCCAAAACCATTTCTTTATTTATCTGTATGTATGTATGTATGTGTGTGTGTGTGTGTGTGTGTGTGTAGGGGGGGGAGGGGGGGTATAGGTGTGTGAATGTAATTAGGAGGGGAAGTGGGGTGGGAGGTGTTTAAGGGTGTGTGTAAGGGAGGGGTGTAGGGTTATGTAGGAGGTAGGGGTGTGTATGTGGGTGTGTAGGTGTGGGTGACAGGGGACGGGGGTTTATATGTGTGTGTAGGTGGCTGGCTGGCTGTGAGAGGGGAAAGGCGTGGAGGATGTGTAGATATAGATGTGGGTAAATCTTAGTGGTATGTGATGGGTGAAGGTTGGGAGGGTTAGGAGTAAGTGTATATATATATATACACTCGTGTATTTGAGTTTGGGTGGATGTGTGTGGATGTGTATATATATGTTAATGTAAATGTGTTTATAAATACCTATATATGTAAATTTACATGCTGATGTGCTAATAAATATATATAAGTGTTGTGTCTGTGTGTATGTATATGTTATGTCTGTATCTGTCTATATATGTGTTGTGTCTGCGTATGTTTATAATGTTTGTTTTTACCAGAGAGCCTCAATAGGGAGATTAATGAATAGTATAAAGATAGATTTGATTGTATAGGTAATAAAAAATTTCAAAGGAGTTTGTAAATTTTGTAAAGATACAAAATGTGTGTAAAATAACTTGATAGTAATATGTTAATTGAAGATCCTAAGAGGCTATAATTTAAGTTTTAAATGGGATATATAATTTTTATCATGAAGCATATGTATACACACATATATATAACGAGTTTATATTATATATGTAACACATAGTTATACTAAAAGTAATCAATCCTTCACCAACTCAACCAACAATCAAGGGATTACACAAGAGTATAGGTAATTACATATATTATTGTTGTGTATTGTTTATAATGTGCCTACTAGACCCAGAAAATTAAACTTAACAGTCATTTTAATATGCTATACATAACTTATAGTATGTTTGTATGTATATGTATGAATATATAAAGCTTACTAATACAGTAACCAAACCTACATATATATATATATATATATATATATGTTTACAGATACACATGTATGTATATATACACAAGCAGATAATCATGTAAATATAAACACAAGCAAACAGATATACATATATTAATACATACAGAAGCAAGCAGACATAATTTGCATACATATTCACTAATATGTCGACACATATCACATAAAAGTATACACAACACAACAAATACACAAAAAAACATGATAAAATACATACACATGTATATACATATATACAATGCATGTATAAGTAACATTTAAATCAATTGTACTGCACCACATATTTAAAAATTTTGAATTTACTTTTAAATTTTACATTTTTATTGATTATTTTTAATTTGTAAATTAATGTGTATCATTACATCAAAATGAATTTAAATGTGTGTGTATTGTTATAGAATTTATCCAAGGATAAAATTAAGAATTAACTAGTGTAGTTTTGTGTGTAAAATTTGTATAACTTATTATTTTTAATTTTTACAGAATTAGTTTATATTTTAAGGTAATCAGCAGCAAATAGGAGATCGAGTAATAATTCATTTTCTATATTAAACTTTTGTAAACTGAATTAAATACAAACATCCAAAAGAATTCTAATAAATATATATAATTATATTTACACAAGATACACAAAATCATCGTATGTGAAACAAACAGGTGAGGTTGTATAATAGATACAGTATCCATATATATATTGGATTGTAAATTTGGATAATATAAACATACTATATATTTCAACAGCATATACGCACATATATTTAATGTATATAAATATACATGTATACTTATATATATATATACACAAACATATTTAATATATACATATATGAGCATATGTAAAAATAAAGCTACACACACATAATTAATATACACGTGCATTTATATATAGGTACAGTAGTCATGGTGTATGATTTTTATTTTAGATGTTACTTTTCATACGGGGTCGTTTGATTTTCATAATTATACTTCAAAAATTCGATCACCTTTAACAAAATTTTATATCGCAATTTACTTAATATTATACGTTGGTTAATTGATTCCTTAAAATCATTACCTAAATATGTACACACACGCAAATATAAATATATATATATATATATATGAGTTGTAATAGCCAGCATATACAGACACAAAAACATTATTAACACAATAATACATGGGCACATATCTTCATTTACATACATAACATAGACGCGCACACATACACGCAACCTTAAATATACACACAGTGTTATATCCACATATACATTGTTACACACATATATACATCATTACATACACATAAATTAACGTACATAACTATATATATACACACTTAACAATACATATGTATATACATATGTATGTATCAATATATACAGATGTAACGCTTTACACGCACTTTGGATCATTTGTGCAAGAACTTCACTTTGCATAAGCAAATGTTTTTCAACTTTGACTTCACCACCCTCAGAACTGAAAACAGTATACATATTTATTTATTTATAATATTCAAATGATTGTTTAAAAATATTTTAAAATTAATTGTGTGTAACATAACTTGAATAACTAAATAAATTCCCTCTGACTTACATATGCAATTACATATAAATAAATATATATATATATATATATATATGATACGAACAAAAACAAACAAGTTATTATATATGTTCGAAGGTAGTACAATTTCTAATAATTTATATTTCTAGTATTATTAATTTATCAATTCAAATTAAATATTGTCTTATATCAATTCTTTTATGATATACCTAACGAGTGTATATATTTGAGAAGATGGTTGTTCCATCGTATTAGGTATATTCATGAATTATGAATTATCAAAAGATGGAAATGATGTTAACAAAAGTATTTTAACGAAGTTAAAACGAAATGATGAAACTATGAATTGAATTGAATACACACTATATCCAAGAAAAAATTATTTTTAGTTTTTTAATATATTGAGTAAACTCATTAAATACATTATAAAAGATTGATGGATCATATGCCGCTATGGATTGTTTGTAGGAGTTTGGATAAGCTAAAATAGTACATGTTGTGATATATGTATACAGTTGAACTGTTGTTTGTAATTTAATATGAGTGGAGATCAAGTTTAGGTAGTGAATGAATAGGAAATATTTGTAAATATTTTTATTGAAATATTATTTAATTAGTTATTTTTGGAGATGAATCAATTCTAAGTGTTTACTTATTTTGAATTGCTGTTATATAATGTATTGGGCAAATACTCAATTATGCAAAAGGAGGCGTTGATGAATTAGTCAACAGCAGGTGTGTGTAAAGTTATATGTTTAGTAATTAGTCACTCATGTCATAAATAATCAACATATTTCAACTATTGGGGCTTAGATAAGAAACCTTGTGGATAACTCAGAAAATGGTTCACAGATTAGAGTGTGTAATTAAAGACTCCTATAACAACACATAAAATTGATGTCACCAAATTATATATTTGTGAATTACATCCATTTTATATTTCTCACTTTTATCTTAGAGATTTTTGTTACCAATCTTCACTTAACTTATAATAATTATGTTAATTAATTGATGAAAAAATAATTTGTCTAAAAACATTGTTTTAATCGCTTTTTTGTAAAACTTACTTTTACATAATTTCCAGATGATTTATCATGTATATTTTGATTTGAAATGAAGTTCTTCATTATCAACATACAACTTATTTCCTATAATGTTTACTCAATTTTAACAAACACTAAGCTAATTTTGCTCGTCTCTTAAAGTAACTTTGAAATTTTAACATGTATTATTTTTATTAGTTTTAAAATTGGTCATTGTCACTACTAAGCTTAGATCTACTAATTTCTTAACAATTCCATTATATGTGAAGGTTATCACTTTCCCTAGACTTGATTTTAACTCCCTCAACATAACACTAAGATATATAACTACTTGTAAATACCATTTCTGACTCTTTCCTTGAAAAATTTAATTATCTATCAATCAAATTGGATATATGAAGTTTTTACAATTCATGAATATATAAATAAAATAATTAAAAACTCCCTAAAATATAAATACAAAGATCTCAAATAAAAAAATTTATTCTTAACACAAGCTAGTTTTATAAAGCCTATGAAGCTAAATTCTATACATAATTAATTTCCTTTAAATTCTCCATTTCTTAAACAATATTTAAAATCTTTAAAGACCTTTGTTTTTAAATCTTCTAATTCTCTATCACACTGTTTTAAGTCTTTAAAGTCCCATAATTAATTCCTACGAACATGAAATCACACAAAGTGATATCATTTAACTTTATAAGCTTTCCTCAATTAATCCTGCAAGCAAATGGACATTGTCTCACTTCATGCTTATTCAATTGACCATATAGGTTAACATTCCCAGCCCTGAATAAGTCATTCTCTCCATATTCACTATTTCTTATTGCTAGCACCCTTGCTGAACTTTCCTCTCTTTGGAGACCTTTTGCTAAAATTTACTGTATTTCTATACAAATTTTTCATGGCATTAGAACCTTCCCTAAATTTTGGGCCAAGTGAAGGAATTTTATCTTGGATAAAATCTTTTAATTGCTTTCCTTTCTTGCTCATGTAAGATTCTTCTGGTCTACTTGGATATCTCTTGAAATATTTTTTATATGGCTTAGCATTTTTTTTCCTCTTTTTTATGATAGGATCATCACGTTCCTTAATTTTATCTAACTTCTCCTGTAATTTTCTTTGTTCATCCTCAGTGATCTCATCAGAAGCAGTCGTGGATTGAGAATCAGCTCTATCAGCGTCTTCAAATATATTACTTGAATATGAGAACATAGCCATGCCACTTGGGCCTGGTTGTTGGTCATCAGTTCCCTGGATAGCACTATCACTCCCAGATTGCCTAGGAGGCTCCAAGCTTCCACTTCCTCCACTTGTGCTCTGATCAGTTCTAGAATCTTGTTTTGGCTTATGTACTGGAACCACTGGACCTACAAATCCACTTGGATCAAGTATCGAAGGCCTAAATGGATATTTTGTGTGTTTGTATGTAGAAAAACTGGATCCACCAGAATCGGATCCAGTTGTGCTTGGACTTTTTATAGATGATTTTAAGCTTCCCTTGGGTGAACTGGTACTTGGAGATGAACTTTCGGGTATGACTGAAAATGTGTCGATTAATTTTGTAATTGGTTTCTTTGCTTGTGATGGCACTATTTTAGATTTAGTTGCCGTATTTTTGGCCTGGGTTTTACGTGTAGTTGCCTTTATTTTCTTTAGCGGTGGCACTGGTTGGCTTGGAGGTGGCATGGGTTGGCTTGGAGGTGGCATGGGTTGGCTTGGAGGTGGCATGGGTTGGCTTGGAGGTGGCATGGGTTGGCTTGGAGATGGCATGGGTTGGCTTGGAGATGGCATGCCTGTGCCTTGGATTTTAGCCTGCATAATTTTGCTTAAAGTTGGAGTGTATTGCTCTTGAACTCGCTCGGATTCGCCTTGAGCTTGCACATATGGCCCATGAAGATGCATGGGTTGGTTTCGAGTTTTATTCAATGTATCATAAGATCCTATGTTGAAACCTTTTGCTTGCCTGGTATATTCCGGAGTTGGTAAGATGTATTTTGGAGATGGCATGACTTGATCTAGACCGTACATGTTGTATTCTGAATTTATTGTATTGAAACCTTGATTTTGAGGTTGCATGACTTGTACGTTGTAATCTTGAGGTTGCATGACTTGTTCGTTGTAAGCTTGAGGTTGCATGGCTTGTACGTTGTAATCTTGAGGTTGCATGACTTGTTCGTTGTAATCTTGAGGTTGCATGACTTGTAAATTGTAATCTTGAGGTTGCATGGTATTCTCTGGAGCTTGCATGGTATAATCTGAACTTTTCATGATGTCCCCTTCAGGATGCACGATATTCGTGTTGTTTTCTGAAGCTTGCATGTTGTACTCTGGAGCTTGCATGTTGTACCCTGGAGCTTGCATGTTGTACCCTGGAGCTTGCATGTTGTACCCTGGAGCTTGCATGTTGTACCCTTGAGCTTGCATGGTGTACCCTGGAGCTTGCATGGTGTAACCTGGAGCTTGCATGTTGTACCCTGGAACTTGCATGTTGTACCCTTGAGCTTGCATGTTGTACCCTGGAGCTTGCATGCTGTACCCTGGAACTTGCATGTTGTAACCTGGAGCTTGCATGGTGTACCCTTCAGGCTGCATGGCTTGCATGGTGTTATCACGAGCATTAAGGACGTCTTCCATAGTATTATAAGGGTAACCTGTACCTTGCTTGGACGACCCTTCTTCAGGATACTGTTCTACATCTCTGAGGGAGAATCGGTCAAAATCCCAATCTGAATAGTTGGCTACATTATGTGATGTAAAAAATCGATCCAAATCTCCTACCTCGAAATTCTCATCTGTTTTCTGAGAATCTGTACCCATGTAACTTTTATCCAAATAATTTTTATCCCGAGCACCTATACCCAGAATATCTGTATTCATGGCACTTGTACCCGGAATATCTTTATCCACGGTACTTGTACCCTGAATTTCTTGACCCTTGGGACTTGGACTGAATTGGAAAGTTGAAAGATCTCCAGATAAAAATTCTTTTTCAAAAGGATCTAGCTGATCACTAGTACCCTGCAATCCACTAGTATCTTTTGTAGGAGCTGTAGCGAGTTCGGGAATACCATAGATGCTTGCTTGTTCGTTTAAAAATTCATCAATAAGTGTATTTGCTGGACTGACTTGACCAGGTGCTATTAAAGCAGAATCTTCTCCTGTTTTTACCATTGAACTATCATTTGACTCATCTGGGTTAACATAGCGACTTTCGAAAGGATTAATATATATTGAAAGGTCTTCTTGATTTTCCCCGGACATATTTGGATACTCTAGATCTTCTCTTGAAGCATCATAGTACTGATCAGTGGTTTCCTTTGAGGCACTTGAGTAACTCGAGCCATAGTCTTCACCACCCTGTGAAGTTCCATACGCATTTGAGCCCGTATTTGCTATCTGTTCAGATTGCCTACCAATCTTGGCACTATTAGGATAACCTTCTTCAGATGAATTTTTTCTTTTGGGAAATACTTTTTTTAATGATTTTTTAGGACCACCTAGCTGATTACTTTCAATGGTTTGAAATCTTGAAAATAGGTATACGCCTATTATGAATAGGTAAAACATCGAATTATTCATCCTTAGCATTACTCCTGAAGTTTAATTGCTCATTCGTCACCCCTTTTTAGGTTCCAAATTTATTTATAAAAGCACACTTTTAAAATTATAATTAATTTTCTCAACTATTGATGGAATTTTAACAGTTCTAAATTTAAGGATTATAATTGATTATTTTCACAAGTCTAAATATTCTTTAGAAATAGCAAAGCCCGAAAATTCTGTGCTTCCCTGTAGAATTTTTTTGAATTTTTTATCCTAGATATTTATTCATTAAAGATTCTTCAAAATATAATCGTGATTCTAAATTTCAAAAGATTTTATTTTCGAAGCTCAAAACTTATAAGAATATTTAACATTATTTATTCTCATCAGTAAATTTTGAAAACAATTTTATAATAATAAAAATTTATAAATTGATTATTTTAATTTTTTATACATGAGAGATTATAAACAACTTAATATAAATTTAGACAGAAGCATAGAAAAAGCTTATCTAATTCCCCAACATATTTCATTAAAAATTTAGATAGCTTTTTTTTTGATTGAAATTCTTATAGCTGTTGTAGGTAACTAATACAAGAAGAGATATTTTTCTAAACATTTAACTATGTAAAAGACTCGTTTATAGATAAATATATATAACATATGTGCATGCTAAAACTTATTAATTATTCATATTACTTTTCTAACAGCTTAGGTTTAACAGCTTTATAAATGAATCTAGAATGAGTAGTTAAGTTGAGCTGGTATGCGTTGAATATAATAGATATTACATAACTAATTATTAGTATTTGATAAATTTTTATTAAAATAGTACCACTAGAAATCAGCAGAGATAAAATAGTTTCCTCATAGCTCAAATATTTGATACAAAAACTTTAACTTCAGCCCAGGTATATATTAATATATGTAGGAAATAATTTAAGTTGATTAGAAATCTATTTCTAGCTAAAATTAGTTCAACTTGAAATTTCATTTTACACTTAACACAATCAATTTAAAAGGCACTTCTTAAATTATTTTAGACTGTATTAGTTTAGGTTTATATATTCTATATTACCCAAGAGTTGGGAAATCCTAGTATCTTAACTAATTCTAGTTTAGAAATCAAAATCCAAAGCTCCTTAATACCTACTGAAATTTCAATTCCTATGATGAAAATCAACTGAACTAAATTAAATACTTTTATAATAGATTTACTGCTTCTCAGATATAATGATCATTAACTTAGGAGCAAATGTTTGTCTTACTATAAGCAGCTTACGCCTCAGCTTGCTTAAATTGTCAAATTTTGAAACTTATCATAGGCATAATATTTTAGCAATTAATTTTTCCATAATTACATTAATAGCAATTTAACCAACGACTTAAAATGACTTGAAGGTTTAAATTTTGTGCGAGAAAATTTTCATGCTTTAAATCGCTATAGTATGCTATAACAAGATTAATTATATCCATGACTTTTATGCCTGTTAGGCAATTGTGTGAAAATTGAGATTTCCAACCAGATGTGGTCTTTAATTTAATTACTAAAGCTACATACTTGTGAATTAATTAATTTTTTCTTACCTCTCTAAAAACTTACTATGTTTTACTTTTTATATGTAACTAAACAAATTCAAATTTATTCTTATCTAATTAAAACCAAGTATAAATTTTAAACTTATGATATGTAAAAATTGGTTTCTATTACTCTATTATATTTTTAACCATTAATTATAGTAACTAACACACAGCAGGACATGTGTAAAAACTTATTTTAAACACACATAGGTACGAATCAAATTCATGCTTCATGCTAAGAACTCATATAGGCTTAATGAATTGTGTAGCTTAAATGCAGATTTATATATTTTCGTTTCTATTTGATAATATCTAAAAATATATAAAGTTATTACATCAAAAACAAAGGCATATATATATATAAATAATAGCTTATCAGCTGTTATCAGCTGTATATACATAGCTAGTAGCTCATCTTATGAAATGCTTAAATAAATGAGTTTATGATCCTATCTTTTACCATTAAAATTTCAATATAACAAGCTAACAAACATTCTTATAAGTTATTAAGAGGATTATAAGATATCTTTAGCAATAAACTACTAACTACTTGAAATATAATTCAATGGATAATTATTTTGACCTTCAATAACTGCTGATTGACGATATTGATTTGCATATTGACTCTCTTTGTAATTGTCACTCGAATCCTGATACGTTTGAGTACCGTAAAAGTCATAATTGTATTTGCCTTCTTGGCCATAATTATAGTTTTGCTGATTATAATTGTAGTTTTGCTGATTATAATTGTAGTCGCTTTGATCATAATTGTAGTTAACTTGGTTATAGTTGTGATTATCTTGGTAATAATTGTAGTCATTTTGATCATTATTACAGATTTCTTGCCCATAATTGTGTCTGCTTTGATCATAATTAAAGTTGCTTTGTGGATCATTGTTGTAATTATATTGCTGATCATAATTGTAATCATATCCTGAATTATCATAAAATTGTGCATCTCCATAATATCCATTATAAACTTGTTGATTTTCAGTATTTTGAAATGCTCCATATGGTTCATAATCAGCAAATGAAGTTTGACCTTTGTATGCTCTTAGCTTAACATCATC
This sequence comes from Nephromyces sp. MM_2019, assembly GCA_015657535.1. Taxonomy (NCBI): domain Eukaryota; phylum Apicomplexa; class Aconoidasida; order Nephromycida; genus Nephromyces; species Nephromyces sp. MM_2019. The sequence goes on along the minus strand of JADHZB010002059.1, from coordinate 59,128 downwards.
TGATGTATCCTGAAAACTATCAATTGGGTCATAACCAGTTCTCAGGCCAGCACCTGATTGCCGTTTACTCATGGCGGCTTGCACCGTTTTCAGCAACATGCTTTGAGTAGGAGGTGGTGGAGGTGGCAAGTTTGATAGCCTGAATTCTTCCTCTTGAGCCAGCCACTGTTCGCGCACTCGCACATCTTCCCTAATTTCATTATCTGATTTGAGTAATACTATCAAATTCCTACAAGGAACACACATAAAAGGCTTAGATAGACACCTCGTCATTTGGACTTGTATATACAACATATATAGACAGTAATTAATTTGTGAATTTAGATTTCACTCTAAAATTGTAAGAACTGTGGATTTACAAGAAATACATTTGTTTAAATGACTTACTCATCGGGGCAGCACTCAAAATTCAATCCTGGGCAGGGCATTGTCAAAACTCCAAGTTGCCTATTTGCCTCCGATTCCTTAGTTTTTGACCTTGGTTTTTGTTTTGGCAAACCAAAACTCTGCCTTAAAGAATGCCGTAGTGCCTTGTGCAAAACATTATTATCAAATGGGGAGTTTGGTAGAATGAGTGGGATTGGTAGAGTAGATTGATGAGGTTCTATCTCTTTTTTTTTATCCGAAACTTCTTCGCTTGATTTGTAATGGAATGTATAAGTCTTTGTAGTCAGTTTATCCCCAACATTCACCTCATTCAGTGAATCATCCACTGCGGCCCCGACTTTGCCTTCTTCTTCACATACTTGCTGTTCCACTTCTAGCAATTTTTCTACCTCTTGCATTGGTGCAACATCGATGCTTATTTTGATAGGATCTTGATAAGAAGATGTTTCGGAAGCTGAGTGAGATTAAGGATAACATTTTTTCAATTCATTATCAATACTTGAGACAAGCAAAACAATGAAAGTGTTTTCTACTATCTTGAAATTTTTGATTACCTTCTTCTAACAATACAGCACTTCCACTACAGCATTGCATCCAATTAGTGCATATGGACCCCTTCTTATAGATCTTATTCAGGTCCTTTGAAGAAAACCCTGAAGTCTCTTTCATTTCCTCAATCAACTTAGCATGACTTTCTTTATCATGAAGATCAATAACTGGATCCAATTTTTCAATTTCTATTGAAGCCGTAGCTTCTCTCAACTCCGAGATTATTTGTGAGGCTACACTCTCTGTTTCATCCTTCTTAGGGAATATGCTGAGCATATTTTCGCTTAGGCTTGTAATATTTGAGGGCTTTATTGGCTCATTCAACTGCTCACTTAGTGCATCTGATGCATTTGAAGATACCTGATAAATGAATGCAATATTTAAGATTTCATGTTATTTTAAAACTTCAATTTGGATCAAAACTTGTATTCCTGTAATTTAACTAAATAGAGCAAGATTTATAAAGGCCATTATATATTCAATCCAAGGAAAATAGATATACTTTACCACTGAGGATGCCTCTCCAGCTTCGATAATATCCTTATTGGCTTTTAAGCCTTCCTTATCCTTCTGTATACCTTCCATATCGGCTTTCACACTTCCCTTGTCTGATTTTGTACTTCCTTTATTGGTTTTTATACTTTCCTTATCGGTTTTTATGCTTTCCTTATCGGTTTTTATACTTTCCTTATCTACACTTGAAATCAATTCCTCAGAACTAACTGAGCTCATTGATAAAGTAGGGCTCCTCTCAGATTTTAGTAACCTATTTGAGATTTTCCCACTTGCAACTTTTCCCTTTTTCTTGGCTCCAATTGATTTTTCCATCCTATTTGTTGAGCTATCGGATTCTTCTTTTGGCATAATCGGTGATTTAATGGCCTTCAAAGGTAATTTTTTAGTTGCCTTTGGAAGAGTACTGTTAGGAGTTTTAAGAATTGCTTTGCTTGCCTTTTTTGCAGCAGTTTTAGGAGATGCCACACTCTTTAGGGATACTTTCATGGGGGCCTTTGTAACTGCCTTAGCCCCTGCTTTTAAAACCCTGGGCGTCTTAGCTGTTTTGCTTACATCCTCAGGCTTATGTTCTTCAAGCTGTTTACCCTCATTCTCACTTTTCCCAGTATGATCATCCCCATAAGTTTCGCTAGGAATCTGTGGTGTTAAAGACTCTTTTTCCTTATTTGTACCAATATCGGATTCTAAAATCTTAGCAGCCTTGGAACCTTTTGTATCTGAAATTTCTGCTACTTTTATTTGTGTATTATTGCTATTTGCCTTGGATATAGCCGTCTTTATCCCTGCTACCTTTGCAACAGTTGCTTTCTTTACCACTGTTTTTGCTGTTTTTGCTACTGCAGTTGATTTATTAGGTACTACTGGCTTCACTTTATCATCTTTTTCTTTCAATTGCCCGCTTGCCTTTTTCACTTTATTAATCTCCTCTTTTTCACCTTCTAGAGATTTAGTCTCGGAATCTTGAGTTTTACTGGCAACTGTTGCGGAATCTGACACCTTGCTAGGTACATAGGGACTTTTACTCATGGGTAAAACCGAAGGTTTTTGTGCTGTAGTTTTAGGGGTTTTTGAGGTAGCTGGTGCTGAAGCCATTGCATTTACAGCCTTAGGAAATTTAGCAATGGAAATATTTTTGTCAGGTAATTTAATTTCGGCTGATTCATTATTTGACTCATTAGTTTTATCCTTTTCTAACTCCACTTTTGGTACTGACTTGTCATCCCCTTCCTCTTCAACTTTCTTTCCCCGAGCCTCCAGAGGACTAGATGCTTTTGCCACTACCCTAGTTTGCTGTTTTTCTAATGAAGCTTCACTTACATTAAGCTTTTTAGCTGGCATAACTTTCTTTACAGTATTAATTTTCTTTTTATACAATTCAACGTCCTTTATATTGGAATCCGATGACTTAGATTCTTGAGATTCTAGCCCCACAGCTTCATCACTTTTTGCCACTTCTTTTCCTGTTAAAGGTGATTCTGGACCTTTTGAATTGTATTTGGCATCCATTTGATCGTCTTTCTTTGTTACTACTTTCTTTATTACATTAGCCTGCATTGTCTCTTCTTTTGGGGCCTCTTTGTAGATAGGCGGTGATGGTGCAGAACTTTTTTTTGAATCTGTGAAACCAACTGTCCCATTTTTATCTTGTTCTATTGACTTTTGTTTTACTGACTTTTCACTAGTAGCCTCTGCAACTACTTGGTCACTCACCTTTGATGCTTCTTTAGGTGCCACTTTTGCTGCTTCTTTAGAGGCTACCTTGACAGCACCCTTAGGGGCTACCTTGATAGCCTCCTTAGGGGTACCCTTAGCAGCTTCTTTAGAAGTTATCTTGGTAGGTCTCATTGTATCTTTATCTTGGCTGTCTCCCTCGATCACTTCTTCTGTTTGTTTATTTATGGGACTAGTTGCTACCTTAGTCTCTTGAGTCCCCTTTCCTAAGATGGATGTCACTTTAGGGCTTGATTTGGATATTTTCGATTCTTTAGCCTCCAGATCACTCTTTTCTTTCTCACCTTGGAATTAATTTACAAATACATAAATACAAAACCTCAAGGCTATATAAGACTCAATTCCTAACATATGTTTTAATCCAAATACGAGGAATATCAACATGTTAATTACGTTATACCTTTTGATTTTGACTCACTCTCCAGTATTTCATCCTTAAATGGATGGTCATCATCCTTCGTGGGTATTTGTTCTTCTTTTGATTTAGTGTCCAATGATGGTCTTTTGGGCAATTCAATATTTTTCACGCGCTTCGTTTCAACACTACTTCCTCTCTTAATTAGACTAGTTTTAGTGGAAACTTTTTGTGGCACCTCTCTTTTGTAAACATGTGTAACTTTTTCTTCTCCCTTTTCTTTTTCCTTCAGCTCACTCCACCTCTTCTCTAATTCCTCATCATCCAAGCTACTTTTAAGGCGCATAAAAACTTTTCCATCATCCAATTCCACTGACGCTGAGCGAGAATCTTCTACTGTAAATGTACCCCGCCTCACATAAGCCTTGTTACCATTTTCTTCAGCAGGTGGTTTAATATCTAACTTCTGCTCAGATGATTTTTCTGGGGCTTGTTTTGCTTTTTCTGGGGCCTGCTTTGGCTGATCTGTAGCTGTATTTTTTGGATTTATGTCCCTTTGTTTTGAAATTATTGACTTTGCCTTAGGTACTGCTTGGGATTGAGTATTTGTTGTCGAACTTTCTAAAGTTTTAATTTTTTTAAATAATTTATTTTATAAAAATGAATTTTATGTTAACAATCTAGTTCACCTCTAGCTAAACTAGCCTTCAATGTTTCCAGTGCACCTGAATCTTCCTTTGACCCTTGTATATTCACTACCTGTAAGAAGCCCTTCACCTCTAATATCAGAGGATCTTTCTGTTAAAACATATTAAGATACTTAAGTAATTTTATTGGAGCTTTAGGAGCCTTCCAAAAAGTATTTCAATAATATTTAACTAAAACAAAAGTTTGAAAACTTCTACTTTAGGCCTATAAGGTCAATAGATACTTAAGAAATAATCACAACAATTATCTCATTCCCCAAGTTGTCCAATATAATTCTAAAAGAATTTGAAAACTACTTGCACAAATATTGGCCTAGTCTTACCAAAATATTACTCATACATAAATTCTTGTTAAACATTACTTATTTAATTAATACATACAATACAACGATACAGTATATATAATGTATGAGGAATTAGCTATAACTACAAACTATACCTTTTTCTCTTGTTTTTCCATATATAACTCTTCACTGAACACGACCCTCTATTTTTGCCAAATTTATTAAGGCAACAATTACCTATTAATTAGAATTCTGAATTATTTAAAAATTTATTTATGCTTATTATTTAAAATTTATTTTTCAATTTTTGATTAATTTTATCAAATTTAACAAAATTTTGTTACACTCTGTTACATATTTTTCATAACACAACTTACCAAGATATTTATTAACATAATTTGATTTCCAAGAATTAATAATGTATATAACTGTAAATACCCATTTTATCAAGGGTTACTTAATTTTATATATAATTATGCCTAGTTTGATAAGTATTTTTAATACTTGTACAAATTTAAAAACTTAATTATATGTAATTATTGTGTGTGTTTGTTAATATTCTGTACTAATAATTGTTATTACATATGTACATATATGATATATATATATATATATATATATACATATATCTTTATGTTTTTTAATACTATTTAAAGTGTACATGTTTGCAATCTTAGCTTATATTATAATCAAAATTTGGACAAACAAAACTTGCGTGCGATTTTTAATCGTTTGACCTAGCACTTCAATACTACCTTAAAAACTTGCTTTGAGTTTGCTTACCCAATCACACTATTGGCATTACATATTTATAATTAATGTTTCATAAATTAAAACAAGGCACACGCATATATTTCTAGCTGTAATGATCTAATTTTTTAAAAACACTTATAATTTACATATATATATGAGAGCCTATGCTACTCCAATTTAAATTAATAAATTTTTCTGCCACAATAATTTAGCACATGAAAATTAGTTATCCTATAAGGATGATTTGTTGATGATAATATGACATTTAACCTTTATATTGACTAAGAATACATATTGTATGATTGTTATGACTAATATATGTTACATAATATTATTTCTTAAATCATAATCAGATGATTATTGTTATATTATGCTAAAACTAGTCACACATTGTAACAAGATTTATCACTATGCTTAAAAATATAGTCCTGAAATTTGATATCATATATAATAAAGATTGTTTAAAATTAATCATTCGATTTGGGCTCTTATTCATCTAAAGCTGTATATCTAAAATTATATCTTCACATTCTAAAATGATTGATTGTTACTAATGTTAACTTATAGAAAATTTAACAATGTTAGAATGAATATAAATAAAGCATGTTTAAGTTTGTGTTAAGTGATTACATATTTAGCTTAAGGCCTAATTAGGTAGTATTAAATTAATGAAATGTAAAAACAAAGATCCTGACTTCTGTTTTTAACAGATAAAATTTTGTTACTTAGAAAGCTTATATCAGTTACAAAATGTTTTTGCGTTTCATTTTGGTTGCTATAGAGTAAAGTAAAGAAAAACAAGCTTTAAATTTCATCGAAAATTTACTTCCAAGTTTAAATAGGGATCTTCTCTACAAAAATTAGGCACAATTTAGTTGCAAATTTTTATTATAAAACTAGAAATAAATCTAATGCCGTTGTAGAATGTTATGATAGTTTGAATCTAAGCCATACAGCTGAATTATACTCTGCTAGCGTGTCAAATTATCGAGTCATAAGATGTGTAAGTAGTTAGTTGGATTAGCAACTGCAAATCCTAGCATTTGCACTTGAATACGTATTCCACTTGTGCTTTAGTTTGTGTATTGTTGTGCGTAAGTTGACTTTTATTTATTAAGGTGTATCAATCTTATGGATACATACTGATAATATGTACTAATATGTACATAATGGTGCGTGTTTGAGTCTAAAATTGCTTATACATTTTCTACATATTGTCTAAAATGAATTTAACAATTGTTTATAAGATTCTAGATGAATAAAGCATAACTAATGATCCCAAAAACTAATTATTTAATTCTGAAACTCGAGTAGTTGAACAAATCATATGAAAATTTCATGAATATTTCTAAAAAGATACACAAAACCATCAATCATATATTTACTGCAAAGTTTTTGGTATTATATGCAACATTAAATATATAGATCATATAACTTTAGGAGTTATATATATCTTAAATCATAATTTTTGGCATTTATTTATATTTCTGGAGCTTCAATTTTTTCAAATTTAATTAAATTAGATTGTAACCTTGAGAGGTTTTGCTAAACTAACGGACCTGCGTTTCAACATGCACACAAAGTTCGATCCCAATTTATAGACACAAATAGGTAACGCATGACACCCATACATACATAATGAGCTCACACACATTGTACACTCACAAATGACACAGACAGGCACATATTGAACAAAGATATGCATGATATACAAACATTCCCCATAAACACACACACATGCTTCACAGTTGCGCAAAATTATACATATGCAAATGGTTCACCCGTATTTCGTCTAAACATTTGAAAATTTCAGGCTAAGATAAGATATATAATCACCAATAAAAAATAAATATTTACATAAACTTAAAAGCTCAAATATACTAGAAAAGGAAACATAAATAAGTCATATATAGACTAAAGCTGCGCTTGTTAGGCTTGTAATAAATAGACAATTGCATAGATTATATAACCCAGTCAAACAAAATTAATTATGTATTAAAGATTTGGAGAAGGAAAAATTTATGTATATCAAATAAACACTCATATATCTAAAATTGAAACACTGAAAAATACACTTGATTAACAAAGTGTCAATAAACACATTTGAGCTGTGGACCAAAATCTATTAAGTTTTCAAACTTTACGGTATAAGCTAGCAGAACTAAGATTACCAAAATTACACGCATACTCATTTTTACTAAGTATTGTATTATAACTGGAAATGATAAATTGGGTGATAGAGGTATACGCATGCACGCACACGAATTAAATTGACAATGCGTAGTAACCAGCTACAGAAATCGAAACAAAATATGCATGGTTACATTAAAAACTAGAATCAATTTTGTTGAGACAATCATGCACACATAGACAGGTTTGAATTAGCTAAAGATTCAAACTTTCCTAAGCGATGCACACACTTGTAAGAGCTGGCTTAATAAAATTTCTGAAAATCATTGAAAAATTTGACGACAGCTAGGGTTTAGCTCAAAGGAAATTTTACACCCACCAAGTGGGCACACACGCCAACCTACAAGTGCCATGCTTAAATGCAACAACAGCTATATCAACACCTGATTAACTATGGATGTTTACAAAAGAGGGATTAAATTTGAAAATTGTTTACACGACTAGAAATTAGTGCTAATAAATTTATATACCATTTTACTAGCACTATATATAACCCCAAGGGATCGTTTTTAGCTCTTAGCTTATTAACAAACGCATCTTTTACCAATTGGTAGGTACTTTACACTAAAAACTTTTTTATTCACCTTCTTCATCTTCCTATTTCCTCCAATCCTTTTGATCTTATTTCGCTATGCCCAAGAGCTGCTAAGCTCATTTATTTTATTCTAAAAGAATTTCAAAACCATCCAATCAAAATAAGTAAATCAAATTTTAAAAATAAAATGAATATAACAATGAGTAAAGATTGAAAAATTCTATTCGAACACTGGCGAGCTCATTCGATAATAATTATATATGAAATTCGTTAGAAAAAATTCGTAAAATATAGATACCATTTATTTAATATTTCAACACTTATAAAATCTTGATTTCATTGGTACTTTTCGAAGACCCGGAACCTTTTGATCAATTTTGAAAGTCTCTGATTTCATTGCAAATTAATTTTACGTCTTATAACTTCTTAGAACACTTAATTGTGCGAGTGAATATGAGCCAACATCAAGTAATTCCTATCTGATAAAATATTTGATCCATTTAACAAAGTTACCTATATCATAAATACAGGTCGACATTTACATATCGTAACCAGACTAAAAACATCTGACCGATGCCAACCTTGAACATAGTCACACTTCATTAAATACAAAATAAACATCTATTTACCCTTCTAAAGTACTAATACACAAATCAAAAAGTAAGGATAATAATAGTTTCATATTTATCTTAGCATGAAACACAACAGATACAACCTGGAATAGTAAAATAAATACATAATAACCTAGAATAAGTAATACAACAGATATTTTAATTGAAATAGAAAACAAGCACATACTTTAAAATAGAAATAGAAACTTCCACATATATATATTATATATACCAAATAACTTGACATAAAGTAGAATATTCAATCGTCGACTACGATTTTAAGGGATTATCACTGCATATATAAAGCAAAAAATGGAAAAGATCATGAAAAAGGTCAGCCATCTGGAGGTATGTTATTATGGATCTGAGGACCTCATTCTTTTGATTACCCATAATGCAATAAGTTTACAATATTGATTCTTGATGCTTATACAACGTTTTAAAAATTGATAAAACGCAAAAAATCTTTTTAATTTGCTCTGATAATGATAAATCCAACTTTAGAATCACCTTAAACTATAATTTCACTTGGTGATTTTTTTTCTATATATGTTTATTAATGCCTACATAATTTATGTATTTTTGATGCCTCTTTATATAACTCTCAGCACTCATCCAAAGAGCGTGCTAATTCTTCGATCAAAGTTGCATTAAGGGTAATTATAATTGATTTTGACCAAATGCCTAGTCAAAATCCATCCTCTATCCAAATAGAATGTGAAGGAGAAAGATTAAGAACAACGATTGATCCTAGTAATAATCTGATATTTATTATATTTTTGTGAACATCCCTTGCCATACACTTCCCCATTCTTTTCATTTCACCTTGAATTTGGCATCTTAGGTTCATCGTATCCCCCAAATTATGAATTTCCATTCCACTATTTTATGAAACACTCTTGGATCAAGGTATCCTTCTGGCAGAAGCGTCCATGGGTTAGTACATAATTATTTGACATTATCTTCTATTTTCTCATATACATATAGACTTAAAAATAATCCTGGGTATAAAATATAGTTTTTATGAATTAGCAGACCAAAAATTACCATATTCTCATTACTACACACCTAAGATCAACTTTTAATTCTAATATTATATATGCAGTTGGGCATCAATAAATTACAAAGGGAAGAAAAGTTGATGGGTGAAGCAAATTTTAACCTAACTAAGGGAGAAATAGAATCTGGAGAAGCCTTCTGGATCGATCTTATAGGTCAGGTGAACGTTCTCCCCCGTTTCAAGATAAAGATAGTATTTGATAATTTATCTGGGCGGAGTTCTGAAAGCCCATCTGGACTACAGACAATCCAAAAACTGTCCGTACGACCGATTCAACATAATCCCAATTCCAATGACCACATATCCGAGAACAAGATAGAGTTCGCTTCAAAGTTACTAGACAATTTCCCTAAAAGCAAAATGAAGAAAAAAAAGAAAAAAATCCCTTTTTTGACTTCACAAAAGACTTTTGAGGGTGGTAATTTTGACTTACATAACCACTTCAATCCAACAACTAAATCTTCTTCCAAGGCTCTGGCTAATTCATTTAGAGGGGATTTTTCTTTCTCAACAATTGATACCAGCCAAACATTTTCTAGCCCCGGCTCATCTTCCAGAACCTTAGAAAAAAGCGATGTTAACAAAGCTTACACAAGTCAATCTTCCTCTACTAATTCCTTGTCAAATTCCCCATCTCCAACAAGAAATGGGAAGGAAGTCTCCTCAGTTCCTATTAAATCCACTAATGACTCCTTTTTTCAGGACCTATTGAATATAAATTTAATCTCATCTGATAAGCACGACTCTACGATGACTCATAATAACACCTTTTATAAAGATGACACACAACAAACACGATTTGCAAACAACCAGGAAAATAATACAATCCTAGATGAGATCTTCTCATCAGATTTTCCACTATCTAACAATAGTCAGAATTCATCTCAAAATCACTCTCCTAATACATTAAAAATGAATGGTCACAACTCATTTGAGATTGATGTTGACAACCCTTTTGAAACAAGAACGAATGTAAACTCACCCATAACTACTTTATCATCAGATTTCTTTCCTATAATTCCAACACAAGATAAAAGTAGCATTTTCCACTTTCCAACCATTTCAACAATAGATAATAGTAATAATTCTAACTACAAAAATGATATGCAGATATTTCACTCAGGTAATAAATATACGCCGGCAGATAAGATTTTTGATTTAAACCCATATGAATTTAATTATAATTCAGATATATTAGGGTCACAATTTCCGAACTTTAATCAGGCCAATAATCACTTACCAAAAAATGGCACGGCAAAAAATTCTTATCTATTTAAAGAGCTAGTTGATGACTTCTCTAACACTGACTTTTAAATTTTTTCAAAATTTTAATGTTAATTCAAAATTTTGAAAAAATTATTATCCAGAATTTCTCATGACATGAATAAGGTTAATTATTTAAAATTACAAAATTTTAAATAATTAAAGAAAAGCACCTATAACTTTGAACACTATGAATTGATAAACATTATGGGAATTTACTACTTTAATAGTTCAACATCTACATATATCTTCTAGCCCAAAATAAATTTTGGGTGCCATTTGATTTTAGGCAAATAATTTAAACTATATACGATCCTGGTAAAAAATACCAAATCAATTACATTAATTAATTTTTATTACTTTAGAATTGTTTTTAAATGTTGACGAATGATGAGCTATGATTTTATATGTAAAATTAAAATTGGCATAACTACTTATCAAATATTAGCCAACTCTCAAAATTCTTGTATTAGGGCTTTTTATTTTGAACTCATCATTTGATGAGCTTCGATATCTTAAGCAGATCCTTAGCTTAACAGCTAATTTGGGTTTTACCAGAATTTGCATATTCTAACATCACTTATTCGATGTCTTAAATTTTATTATACAACATTACATAGAAATAAAATTTATTAATTTTCGCTTAACACCTCCTGTCCAATTGATTGAAGATATTTAAAAGGCATTTTCAACTTTTTATATAACATAGAAATAGCTAAAGTTGCACTAATTATGCAAGATGTAAATTATTTATGATACAATCTCAAATAATTTTGTTTTATTATTGTAGATTGTTTATTATAAGCCTATATATTTATATTACCGAATCTGATCCCATAACTGAACAATCCATTTTTATATATCCACAAACTCGATAACAAAATATCTAACTCTTTAATCACAAAGACAGCTATACATTTCATTTCATACCAACCTTCAAGACATATATCTCCGACATATACAGGCATAAATGTATCTTTTATACATTCACCCAAGTATATCCCACTACGAGTATACTCTCATACATTGCAAAGCTAGTAGTGAACCTTTCATCTTAAAGATTTATCACCACCACTTTGTAGTACCCCAAAATTTTACATCAAAGAATTTAAATTTTGAATAAATATTAAGCCTTTTTCACTCAAACCCGAGCTTGTATCTTTTTTATAGTATATTAATCAAAAATTTTTTAATTGATATTTTATTTAGTTATTAGGCAATTTATTTCTAGCAAAATATAAATAAACATTTGAATTATAAAGTCATCTAGAGATAAATACACTGTTGGTAGATAATAAACTTGTGACACAACTGTTTCAAAGATTATCTTAGTTCAAACACAAACTAACAAATGAAATTTATGTATTATATTTCTCAAACAAATTTTATGTAATCAATACTTGTATTTAAAAAGGAGATTGAAGATGCAGATATACAAATGCCCAAATGTTCCGTAGATTTATAATTGCAGTTCAAAGTAAACTAATTTTCAAAAAATTTACTTTTGAAAATCATATCAATCAAATGGGGCACTTTTCTAATCAGTCATATTTTATCACACATTTGTAAGCTATACCAGATTTGATATCCCTGCCGAAAAAACTCTAATTATTGATGGTATATTATTATGAATGACATTAAAATTAAGCTTTTTAAGGAGACAGATAAACATTGAGATATATTGAATATAAACTATTTCTACTAGCCTGATTGAGAGAGCGAGTAGTCAGTTTACTATTTTAAGATTACAAATAATCTAAATAAAGCTACGTTTCATTTCTACAAAGTTTGTACACCCTTTGGGTCTTAAAGCTAAGCACATTTTGTTTTAGAGCAAGCATATTTAGTAAATAAGATAATACAAAACACTTAGGAAGCGAATTTTATACATTTTTATATTTAATAGCCGGGTCTATTGAAATGGCTCAATGGTAAATTACCAGCCTAAATCCCTTTAAACTACTACTGAGCTGAAAAAATTTAAATTCGTTTTAACTAGACTAATTATACCATTGTTTGATTTTTGTGAACTTGGATGAGTTATAAACCTTTTTAGGAAACTATATAAAACGAAGTATAACTAATTGAACTAAAATTTTTGTGTATAGTTATGAACTTCATTAATTAGCTATCTTCTTTTTTAATTTAACTTGCAACTTTTATTTAGCAATATATAATAGCAATGCAACAATCAATGAAGACTAATTATGTTTTATACAGGTTTACGGAAAAGTTTAAACGCACTTAAATATTTTTCACATCGCCACCAGAAAAGTAGGACACTCAAGGAAAATTATATAGCAAGATGATGCCTGACCAAAATAGCAAGTTATCATTACTTTCAAAGAAAGCTAAGGATTTTGAAGCTTTCCAAGAACGCAGTGAACAATTAAAAAAAAGCGGTGCTAACCTCATACCTCACTCCCATTACCATGACGAACCTAACATATACGAATACGATTCAGAAGATAGCTATATTGATTCCTCCACTGATATAACAAAGCCCAAGAAGATACATAGTTACGATCAAGATTTTAATAACTTATCGATGTATAACCAGCTTAATCAAGACTCGTATAATAAAGTCAGCTCAACTTCATACCCTAGCCAACATACTACGTTAAGAAGACATCAATCTAGCAATAAGAAAAGTAACACTGATAAAAGAAACACCAAAAGCAAATATTATTCAGACTCAGATGATGAGAGCCCTGACGATTATTATAAACACGATCAACCCTCCTACTCCAAACTAGAGAAAATGAAATTAAAGGAAAAAGAAAATAGAAAAAAAATAGCACAGCTTGAAGCAGCTAGCAAGGATCAATTACAGAAATTTGAAGATATAGCAAAAACGCTTACTGATCAAATTAATTATTTGAAAACTCAAATACCACAGAAACAAAGATACCATGACCCTTATAACTCAAACTCATACAATAATGATGAAGAGGCCAGCCCAAAATATAAGCCATCTAAACGGTATAATTTCGGGAATTTGACTGATGATATGATCAAAAGACCCATTAGAGAACATCCTCCTGTCAATTGGTCCGAATATGATGAACACCCAACCTTGAAAGCAATATCAAAAGAAGAAGCCGATAAGATTCGAGAGAGAAATAACATCTTTGTCCAGGCACCTGATAATTGTTAGTAACATACATGAGTCATTTTTCTCTTTATAGTGTTGACAATTTTGCATACGTTTTTAGTATCAATACCAACTCCGATCAGTAGGTTTGATACTGAGATTTTTCCTAAATATGTCATGGAATATATCGCTAAGTGGAAGTTTAACACTCCTACACCAATTCAAATGCAGGTAAGACTCTTGATTTATATAAACTTTTTATTTAGCCATTTATCTTATTGAAGTTTATTTTCTAAAGACTCGCTGATCCAAACCTTAAAAGCACACAAAATTACGATTCGCTTATCGAACTAATTTACACAATTTTTATACCTACTTTTGATATTATATTCAATTGTATAAACTTTTTCAATATTTTCAAGACATGGCCCATTATAATGAACTGTTATGATGTTCTAGCAATAGCGGAAACTGGAAGTGGAAAGACACTCTCTTTTTTAATCCCGGCATTCCTCCATATTATGCGACAAGAGGCTATTAGAGCTGATGATGGCCCCATTTGTTTAGTATTATCACCTACTCGAGAGTTGGCTAAACAAATTGCCCAAGTCACATCAGAGCTCTGTGAATTGAAAGATGATGGTGAAAATAAATTAAAAGTTTATTGTTCCCACGGAGGATTAGGAATAAGTACCAAAAATGAATATAGGAATAAAATAGCGGGTATTGCTGATATACTTGTAGCATCACTTGGTAGGCTTATCGGACTCCTGAAAAGTGATACTAATTTCAATTTGGGCCGAGTCTCATTTTTGGTAGTTGATGAGGCTGACAAGTAAGCATCCTATACCGTATTTGCCACAATACTAAGCCATTCAACCGTCCCAAATAAATTTCATCAGATTGATTTCAACGTGCTTTAATCTTTCCATTCATATATACTAGTTTATATACGCTATTAATCAGAATGTTTGATGCTGATACTTATCCATTGGTCAAATTTCTTTCTTTAAACTTATCTGAAGATCGCCAAACCCTTTACTTCTCTGCCTCTTGGGATCAAAGCTTAAATAATATTATTTCTGATCTTTCTAAAAGACCCTGTTTCAAAGTTTCAACTCATGGTTAGCAGAATCTTAGAGCAATGGTGTTTTCTACAACATTAAACTTAAATCTAATTACAAATAACTAACCAATTTACCCAATAACCTTAATCAGCTGAACTGAAAACCCAAATTGCCAAATCAATAAAACAAGTACTACATATATCGAAGGTAACAAGTCATTACTTGTACTAATTTAAGAACATGATTTCAATCATGTATACACTCTATAGGAGCACCAGATGGAATTGAACTATAAGTTAGAGGTGATTAAAACTGAAATCCTACAGCTTGACAACAAAAAGGCAATAATTTTTTGTAACACACGAAAAGGTAAATCCCTAATCTATTTTCGAGATTAGTCAGAGGAAACTAACTCACGCAGATTATCCTTCTTTTTAAATATTAGAAAACTTAAAATTAAACCTATAAAGAACTACTTTAGAATCTCTAAAAATTTCAAATTTACTACCTTTTTATTACATTAGACGCTGAGTTTTTAGTGACGAAGCTGAAACAAACAATCAAACAAGTACACCTCCAATATATCCATGGCGGTTTAACACAGCCTGAAAGAACCATGGTAATCTTTTTACTTTATAATTTTTTACTATTCCATTTATTTCAGTTCGCTATTCATACGACGATTATATTCCTCTAACATCTTAATTTCGTACTTAACTAATAAACACACATTATCTTAGATTATGGAAAATTTTGCCTCAAAAAATACGAAAGTGCTTATTTCTACTGATTTGTTGCAAAGAGGAATTGACATAACCTCGGTTGCACTCGTAATAAATTATTCGTGCCCAAGATCTCTTGAAGATTACACACATCGGATTGGAAGAACAGGCCGTTCCGGTCGAAAAGGTGAATTTAAATATACTTTCCAATATTGTTTCAACACAACAAGTCGAACAGTTTTAGAATAATTTTTAAGTTTCAAGATTCTTTTAACCCACCGAATTTTTATTAGGTCGAAGCGTAACTTTCGTTGACTATAATCAAAACAACTTTTTAGAGGTAACTCTAAAGAATTATAAGAATATGGCTATACTTATAACTTACACATATAGAAAATCTTTTTCATAAAAATTTTTCTCACAAGTTTTTAAACAAGCTTAATATAAAAAATCTATTCTATTGCATATACAGATTTTGACTACGCAAAACCAAGACATGGAGATCATCGAGTACCAAAAGACAAGCAGTAAAAGAGATCCAACCTGAAACATTCTTTTTCTATAAAAGCTATCACATTTATTCATTTATAACCAAAACAAATTTGGGACCAGTACTTGTCCCAAGTGTATTTTTTTTCACTTTTTTAAAATTAAATGAGCTTATTCACTTTGAATAACTCTTTTTATTTTTAAATTATAAATTTGATTTTCAAATACGAGTAATTATATATGCAAGTTAAAATAATTTCTTAATCTTTAATTTCTCAAAAATTAAACTAATTTTTAAATTCGAACATTTTAGTGAAAATCACAAAACTAAAGATGTTTCCAATAAATTCAATTATACATATATATATCCGACCCAGCATTCAAAAAAGCATTCAGCTAGTAAAATAGAACTCTAAAGAGTTCAAAAATATTAAAATTATACCAGAATCTTCAGGCCTAGAAGTTTATTTAATAAATCGCAACTATCATTGATGAATTTTTGTGATTGCAGAAAAATTTCTAAAAAATTTTAGCTTGTTATTCTAGTTAGTAATAATTTGAATTAATAGATATATGATTGGAAACTTTTCCAGAAATAGAATTACCAGTCCCATTAAAAAATAGAATAGAAAGCCTGAAATTTACTAGTCTCCTGTTAAAGAAGGATTTTCAAAACTTTAGCCAATATAAATACTGTAAAGCAGGAATACTTGATTAAAATTTTCATTGAAATCAAAATTTCTCTTTGTTAATTGATTTTTGATAAATTTTTAATAATAAATCTTATTTCTATTGTTTTTTAGTCAAGATACGTAAATTCTTATACGCTCAACTCCATCTCCTTGCTAATTTAAAAATTTCCAAGTATATTAAACTCGTTTGTAGGATAACCTTGACGAAAGCATATAGGAATTATTTCCATTGAATTGAATGTAAGTTTGATCGATCATTCATTCATATATAATATGTATGCGAAGGTAAAAGTTATTACAAAAACAATTTAGAAATGTCATAGGAATGTAGCTTACATAATTTAAAGTGAGTAGTATTCTATCCTTTTATAAAAAAAATATTGATTGCCAGTTATTTGGATAGTGTGTAGAAATTTTTAGTACTTGAATTCTTTGATATTATAATCATGCTAAACATTGGCTGGGAAATGTCTTAAAGTATTTGATCTTATTAAATTATTGATAATATTAATTCATAAATAAGATTTAAGCTGTTTATTCTTGTAGCAATCACTAGTTAGTAATATTTACCAATCGTGTGTCAGTCTTAACTTGAGGATTTGTCAAATTAATTTTTTCACACAAATTCTTTCTGTCAATCGGGAGTTAGTGGGTGTAAATTAACGAATATATGCTATTTCAATCCCTTCAAATTTTGAATTTCGAAAGATTTCATACTTAAATCCAAAGTTATAGCTTCTTTCCATGTAAATTACACTATTAAACAAGAGAAATTATTCTAGCTAGAAATAAAAAATTTGGATGAATCTAATTAGAAATATTCGAAAACTATTATTCATGGCAGTTAATAAGTTGATCATAATAGATATATATACCATATACTGAGTTGTGTTTTTTGCAGTCATAAATATAAGTAATCAGAATGGGCTGCAAAAGTTCCAAAGTGAAGCCTAAGCGAGATGAAGCTAAGGAAATAGAAGAGCGAGAAAGAGCTGAGAAAGCAGCTCAGGAGCAAAGAGAAAAAGAAGAAGCTGAAGCTAGGGCTGCTAAAGAAAATGAAGGAAAGGCAGCAGAAGAAACCCCAGAACCAGAAGAAACACCAGAACCAAAAGAAACTCCTGAGCCTGATACTCAACCTGTCGATATGGAGCCTACTCATGATGAAGAAGAGCAAGCTGGACCTATGGTAATGCCAGATGAAGTAGGTTCTGTCGGTACAATGTCTACTGGGCAAGAAGGTTCAGCTGTTATGCCTACAGAGGAGCCACCAAAAACTGTTAAGGAAATTAGAGTTGCAACTCATACAGGTGCGGCCATGATTACAGGTCGTTCGGTCACCCCATGTGACATGACTGTAGTTGATCAGGTAGCTAAATATATATCAACACAATGTGGTTGTGATCTAAATGAGATGTGCGAAGAAAACTTGTGCCCAATCTGTGTCAATATGGATTTGTCTGACGCGCCATTACTCAACTAACTAAAATAGGGCGAAAAATTTTAAAAGAAAAGTGAAGTTCATCAGTCTTCGAAATAGTTTTACTTGTTTTGAACGGGGATCACACCTATGTGTACAGTTCGTATTGCTATCTACTTTATAACTTATTTCCTCCTGATATTTTTATTCTTTAGGTTTTTTGTTGAAACTACCTAAATAAAAACTTCTATCTAAATAGTGAATAATCAAAAGTAAAAATGTAGTGATATTTCATACGAATATGTTAAATTAATTATTATTATTTTAAAATCTTTTATGAAAATTCAAGGATATGGTTTTATAATCTGTTGATTTGATCGTACACTAATGAGCTAGAGATTCTTAAAAAGTCTTTTATATATGTGCAAATATGTGTGAGCCCTTAGTTTATTGAATTTTCTATACAAACACGGAGTAGTAGTGCAACACAGTTTTTAAAGTATGATAAATCTACAGGCACTCATGTGGTAGACGACTAACTTTCAATACAAGTCTAACGTTTTTCAGTCTAGGTTGTAATATTGAACAACAGTCTTCTCACCTTTACCCCTTTAATAAATGCTTACTCTAATTTGACTTAATTAAAATTGAATACTTTTCCAATATAAAAAGAATAAATTTTTTCAGGGAAAGTGTTGTTTGTAAGAAATTAATGTTTTTTTCCAATTTGAAAATGATTTATTTTAAAACTAATATTATAAATTCTTTGAAGCGAAATGAACCTCTTTATAATGCTTAAAATCTTTACATCACTTAAATTACACATACTTATGATTAGACTTTATATATATATATATTTAATAATCAATATCACGTAAATGCCATAACCTTAATTTATATATACTAATCTCCAAAACTATATATATAAATCCAAAATTTGTCGCAATAACACCGATTTCATACAATAGAGATATATATTATATTGGAAACACCCAATTAATGGATATATAATTTATTTAAATATTACAAGGATCCTTAATAGTATTATCAAATAAGTTATTTTAAACAACTCCAGACAAAACAGATTCTCTTTAGTTTTAATTCTTTCAAGGAAAACAAACACATTATACATCACACATGTGTTAAGGCATTTATTACATGGCATTACATGTAGGTTGTGTACTATGAAGAAATTATTCAAAAATATTCCTTCTGCAAATCTTGTAAAATTTCATACGTAGTATAAAACAAATTAAACACTTTAAGTTTAAAATTAATCTATTTAGGAGCTCAAAGTTCATATAAAAACTAGAGAATTTCCTAATGAAATTATTGAATTAAATTAGACATATTGTAATACAATTGTGATGAATGTGCATGTTAACATAAGACTTCATATAAACTTGCTAATTCAATACTATCAAATTCCAAAATTTGACATTGAGAATTCTCATTCAAATTTTAATTCATTTATCAAAATTTTTAATCCTAAGTAATATAAATGAATATAGAACATTTAATGATGTGAGCTTACAACTAATCGATTATTAAAATAAATTGGGAAACTGCCTGTAGCTATGGGTATTTGCTTAGACCCACGCACATGCATAAGGGTAGCACAATGCATGAACACTTATTTTAGTTAATGCATCCTCACAGCTAGTATAATAATAAAAGTGGTTGCTGATTAAATATCAAATTGTGGCATATATGCAATTTTTTAACACCATAACAGACTTGTACAATTTACACATTTTTATCATTTTAAGGCAAATCAAATTTGTAAACACTAAACTAACACAGCTACTAGACATACATGGAGAGAGTCACGTAGTACTACAGTTAATAGACTTGCTTCCAGTAGTTTGCACAAGCTGCACTTATCTAACAAGCAACACGAACCTAGCATGAGTATGTGGATTAATCAACATTAATGTCACCTATCTTTCAGCACACATAAATAATTCATGCAAAAGCTACTGCGCAAAGACGATAAACACACCCACACCAACACACACATACACACCCACACTACTGCTACGCACAAACATGTTACAAACACACATGCTACACACGAAACCAAAGATAAGCGGCGTCAACACACACAAACACCCATACGAACATAATAAAACGTTATACACACATATTACTAACACATAAAACACTACTCATTAGAGACAACTTACCGCACACCCCCTTATACCTACTCTACACCTCTAACCAAATCGCCCATACTGAAACATAAGATTATACATAACATTAGATCAAAGCTACACTTCCAGTTAAAGAAATTGTCCTCAATGTGCAAGCCTTCACCCCAATTTTGAATTTACTCAAATTATTATATAAAATCTATATACAACTTTACAACAAAATTTAATAATCTCAGAATTTACTTCCTATCTATGCAAATATCTTTATTAATTTTGGCATAATAAACTTCAACATATAACACGCACAATCCAACACAACTCCACAACATCTAATGGATAACACCTAAACATAGGTCTTAGCACTGACAGCACACTTTGCAACAAATTCCACAGCAAAACCCATCAAAAACAATAGCAAACTCTACCGAATACCACGGTCACATCCATTTGACACAAACAACCCAAAATTAAATAGCTACCATAGTAGCTTCCAAACAAACACAACAAGAGCATTAAATATAATATACTATAGAGAACCCTTAAATTAAACTCACAAAGCTAATACCTAACATTGCACTAATTCTTCAAAATTCTAACACCAGAGGCCTATCTTTACATTGAATTCTTAACCAAGTACATATATTCTGTGCTACTTATTATTATGTCTCTACAATTTTAGAGCTAAATGGCCTCTTAGTGAACTTTAAAATTTGCCCCTGAATTGGGTGGATTTCAATTAAACACCTATTTCTACTTGTCTATGAGAGATATAATTATACAAATGAATCATTGACTTTATCTAAGCTCAATTATCGTGCTCCTCTCTATTGTTTATTTATTTGATCGAATCCACTCTCCAAAGACCTAATATCAGTAAACATGTTTCCAAAATTACTCCTCACACACTATTTTATTTTTCTGCTAACTTGGGTATATTCAACACACGCTCAGACTATTCCCTTTGTTAACCAAAACATACCATCGTCTACTGAACCAATAATTTACAAAGAACCTTTCTTCTTGTATGATTCAAAGGATTTGTTTGATCAATCAAAAAATAAGGGGTTCCGCTGGTGGTTACCCAATATAACTGAGCCAAAGATCACGTTCAGTAATTTTGTTTTAACACCTGATGGTTCTGAGGATTTTTCTGATTATACTAGTACACAAATTTCCTTGATAGATGCAGCTACGTTTAATAAGAACTCGAGTGGCCTATGTTGTTTAAATGAAACCTCAGACATTTGTCCATCAACCTATAGCATAAAAGAGTTGCCAAACACTTACACATTTACAATTACAACTGAAGAAAATGAGCCTCAAACAAAGGCCATTAACAAAACAGATGCATACTACCTCGTGCTCACAAACTGCCACAATAAATCAAAGGCAACCATTAGTGGCAAAGTTAAAATACAAAATTCATTTGGCTTTCTACCTGGCAATTTATTTAAGAGGCTTGACTTTTACTATGGATTACTTATCACATTCTTAGTCCTCTTGGGTCTATGGATATTTATCATGCTCAAAGAGAAGGCAAATCTTATACCCTTTCACTACTTTGTGACAGTTATATTGCTTATTGGTGTGCTACATACGTTTCTGAAGTTCATCTATTTGAAAAATTGGAACATCTTAGGATATCGTAACCAAATTCAGCTAATAGCCTCCATATTGAGCTATGTAATGCTAAACTGTTTTTCATTCGTTTTAATCTTGTTAGCTAGTTTGGGTTGGGGTGTAACTAAGCCTCATCTAGAGCCCAAAACTATCCGTAATATTCAAATCTTTATTTTCATTTTTATCATAGTGGAAACATCGAGGTGATCAAACGCAATATGTAGCTAGATTTGGTTTTATATTTATACCTATATGACAATAGCTGTATTGTCCTGATGGTCTCCTTGAAATACAATATTTTTCTATGCATGCATCAATTACATAGCATACATAACATCCATCTCGCCCACACATAATTCCTGACCCATCTTGTTTGTAAACAGGGTAACCATCGCAGAGGTTTCTAAATTTTCAAACACATCATTTTGGGTTATAATCTTCCTTATACTGCCTTCTACAGTTACATATTTTATCCTTATATTCTGGATATTCACTTCACTTATGGGACTTTTGTCGGTAATAAAAATGTTAAATACAGCATACATAAATAATGGACATATTATTATCTATCAAAAATTCACATTTATATAGGAACTAGAAATGAATCGTCAATACGAAAAACTACAAATCTTCAAGAAGCTTTTGGTTTGTTTACTTATGTCAGTCGTTATAGGTACAATATTTGCTTTAGCTGGAAATTTCATTATTACTATGGTAAATTCTATCTCATTGTATACATAAACTCACTCTCACAGAATTTCCTATTTATAAGCACACCTTTGATTTCTATATACATATATTAAATTCATAATGTGAGATATATATATTGAGCTCACAGTGTGTGAAATATGTTAAATTCAAAGATGTATACCCAATGAACAGCGTGTGGACTATAGCACATATACGACAACCAAGCCAAAATTAGCTAATATCAGAAACACATTCACTCTTCACCAAACCTTTTTACAACAAAAATACAACTTCATAAACATTTTCTTTCAACTTACATGTATGTACAGCCTATTTGGAGAATATGGAAGTTTCTGTATGTAATTGAAGATGTAATACCATTCCTTGTTTTTCTTTCCGTTTTGGCATTCTTGATGATTTTATGGAGGCCCAACTCGAAATCAAAACGCTTAGCATATTTCATTGAGTTGAGAGAAGCTGATGAATTCGATAATGATTTTGATGTTTGGAGTGATGAATTTGCCTTTGATGATAGTGATGATGAAACGATTTCGAAAACACGAGAGCTTTCTAAATTCAACGTATGTGTTCATGTTTGGCTACTTATAACTTCTGTTATATATATGTATTTTATGTATTTATCTACTTTATGACTCAATTCACTCTATTTGAAATGTGTGTATAAATCCATTAAACTTATATAACTTTATCACTTATTGCGTAATCCCCTAATTCTTTATAATTCTACTAATCATTCCAATCACATATTCTTAAATATACGGAAATATATAGGAAAAGCCACCTGTTAACAATATAGCACCTTTAATAATTGGGCGACCTTCAAGTTCAATAAAATCAAAGCAAACAGCATATCAAGATCAACTAGAAATTGAATTAAAATCAGGTAACTAACTAATCACAAAATAAGCCTTTGTGGAGATTATTTGTATACAGCTAATGAAACACAATAATTAATTATTTCCTTGGATGTATTGATCTTATCTAAATATACCTTGTGTATAGAAAAATTATATTTTCCCTGTTTTGTATAATATTTTAGTCATAAACAGCTCTTTTAAGGATGACAAACAAGCTTAAGCAGGTGATTAAATTTATAATGAGCTAGATATATGTATTCTACAATATAAATTATATGCGAAAATGTAACTTTTAATAGTATATCTACATACTAATTTATATATATTTTAGTTTAATTTTTTAAATAAGTATATTAAACAAATACTTTATCACCAATGTATATTGAATTTATAAAAAGTTTGACTGAGCTTAAAACAATAAAATTTACAATTACGACCTTTTAAAAAAATTGATCAAGTTTTGAAAAATTTTATAATCTTGGAAATTATAAAGTATTAGCACAATGTTATCGAAATAAGTTTGTCAATATATCATTTTTACCGACACAAATAATGCATGTATATATTATTAATGTTACAAATATATATACAGAGTTGTATGTGTTGAAACGTGTGTGTGAATATCTAACAATTTATATAATTTTGTATCATTTATGGGAGAATAAAAAATATTGGTGTTTCAATAATTCTATATGTATGTTGAGTGTATGTTAATCTAATCAATTCCATCGTTTAAGATTCTTAATGTGTTTTATCTTTCCTGATCGTCCTTTTCCGCCAAATGTTTTCTTTTTTTCTAACCAGCGTTTCTCTGAATTTTTTAATTGCCAAGAGTTTTCATTTTTTGGGATTGTTGGTGAAGGGAAAATGTGTGAATTTTGGTCATAGTTAAGAAGAGAAGAAAATTCATCAGTCTTCTGTAATGAATTCAAAAAATTGTAAATATCTGTGCTGTCCAATTTGCGTAAGGATTTATTTGACTGGAATAGCAATATACTATTTGCAATCTTACTCATAAATTCAAGGTCATGGGATACAATAAAAAGAATTCCAGGAAAGCTTTGCAGGGCCATCTCTAGTGCTAAACAGTTAGCCTTATCAAGGTGATTTGTAGGTTCATCTAATAATAGTATATTAGTGGATGAACACATCATCCTACATAAAGAAAGCCTTGCCTTTTCACCACCACTTAATTTTGATACACTCGTTTCGAGAACTTGCTCACCACGGAATTGAAATAAAGCCAGGAGTCGAATAGCCTCCTCATGTTTATCCTCAGATTCATTGTCATCTGACATGGTTTGAGATATAGTTTGGAGTACATTAAGTTTTGGATCAAGAGAGATGGTTTGTGTATAGTAATGTGTACGGTTAGGACTTGGTTTGGGTGTTATTTTGCCCTCATCTGGTGTAAGTTCCCCAGATAATAGCTTTAGGAAAGTAGATTTTCCTAAACCATTTCTACCAAGTACAGCTATCTTTTCACCAGGGTAGAAATTTAGGGTAACGTTGTTAAAGATAGTGTTTTTTTCACTTTCATTTGAGTTGCGGTCAATTGGGTAAGAGAATGCGAGTTTATCAATAAAAAGACGCTGTTGATTCTTTTTTGGTAAGAAATTAATTTTTGGTAGGTCCTTCTTGGTAGGGGGAGAGATAGATAGAGACCTTTTGGGTTCAATTTTGATATAATCTGGGCTATTTTGGAGGTCTTCTAGCTCTTGTTTAAGGCGATTAACTTTTTCGGAGTATTGGGATTGTCCATAATGTTCTCTGATATAATTTCTTGTAGTTTTTATCCTTTTTTGTTGTGATTCCCAACAAGATAGTGATTCATGGTATAATAATTTTCTCTTGGTTTGAAATTGTGTAAAATTACCCTCTATAATCTGAGCTTTTGGGTTATCTAAATCCATGTATTTATTACATATCTTAGCAGCAAAAGCAGTGGAATGTGTGACAAGTATGAAGGGGATACGAATCTGATTTTGTAATAGGTTTTGTAGCCATATCAAAGTTTCAACATCTAAGTGATTGTTAGGCTCATCAAGCAAAAGTAGATCAGGTGATGCGATAAGTAGTTTGCATAATGCCAATCTCATCTGGTAACCTCCACTCAATGTTTCAGCACGAATGCTTATGTCTGTGTTAATATTGAATCCAATGATACTCATCCACTTCTTTATGAAACTTTGATTACTCGTAAGGTCTCCATAGTCGCTTGTTGAGTCTTGGCCGTTATTATTCTTAAATAATATACTCCCAATAGTCTCTGTTGGGGTAAATGAGAATTCTTGTGGTAAGAGTGCTGCCTTGATTCCGGTGGTGAGGTCTCCAGATGTTGCTAAAAGATCACCTGAGATAATTTTGAGTAAGGAGCTTTTTCCACTTCCATTGGGCCCAATGAGGCCCAACTTATCCCCTCGCTTGATGTCGAATGAAACATCTTTGAGGACCCAACGATGGCCATAGAGAAGGGATATGCCTCTGAGGCCCAAGAGCACTGAGTTCTGATTATTATAATGTACTTTTTTACCTATAATGTTAGATTTTAGGTTTTTCTTGTTTGGTGAAGCCCTGATAGTTGGAGATGGCGCTGCAGAAAGCTTGAAGGGGCTTGACCACCTATTGTTTGTAAGTTTTGGGCAAAAAAAAGCACTCGAAATCTTATAACCGGGGCTTAGGGTTATCCAAAGCAGCCAAAAGTGGATGAGGTGAATCATATGAGGCATACTCCAGGAGTAATTTGGTTCTATAAGGTTCGATATTCATCATAAATCTTTTGCTCTATTCGATAGGATTCGTAAGTGAAATCTTCTCCAGTTGATAATCAAGATGGCACATCGATATTTATATGTACAATTGTAATAGCATGGATTATGAGTTAGAATTATAACTAGTTGTTGCTCTAGTGAGCTTTTAATCTTACAAAGGCAAAAACTAAATCAAGTCAGGATTTTATTATATATGAAATATATCTAAATCTTGCATTAAAAACTTAAGTCTTTCACATATAAAACATTTTATAAATATATTTGTATACAGGGAGTTTTCTATATACACTTGTTTTTCCATACTAAATTGTCATCAACCTAGATAGTTTGTTAAGATTAAATTTTAGGAAGTAGTAGTTAATATGTTGGAAAATGGATTTTGTTTAGCTGTAAATACCAAATACCCAAAACGGTAGATGTATACTATAGCCTATTGTTTTCTAATTTAATTTTCACTAACTATTCTTAGAGAACGGTTATTGAAAAATCTTACAAAGTCACTAGTGTCATGGACATTCTATGAGCCATTTATAATCATTTAGTTTTAATATAATCCTTTATATTCATTCTATTTGAGATTTATTTTATGTTTTTAATTCTGTTGAGTATTTCGATCAATATAGTTTGTAATATTCAAACATATTTTAAAATTAAGGTTAAGATTAGGTCTTCATGCTAGATAAAACATAATACTTGAAGAGTTATGGCAAGGTAGTTGGGATAATCATCGTATGTGTAAATATAACGTTTTGCCAAGAGTGTTTCAAAAATTAATATCATATAGTGAAGCATGTCACTAAATTGGGGGGTTTTCTATCTTAGGTTCGTGCTAGAGAAACAGCTTCAAATTTGTTAAAAAATTACAAAAAATATTGTCGGTAAGTTTAACAAAATTAGATAACATATAAATTTGGTTCGACTATAGTGGTGGTTTTCGATATTTAATAAAACCAGTGCTAGTGAGAGTATGTCAATTTTGAGGCTTTGATAGCAATGGATGAATCAGGCAGTTAAAATACGATTTTACATGGGAAGGATTAGAACAAAGAGTAATGGGTAGATAAAATTTGATTATTTATTTGAGTGATTTCAAAAAAGACTTCAAGAATTTGGAATCATCATAAAGAAAGATTGAGTCCATAGAAGAGACTCCTGTGACAAAGCCACCTTCATTATCTTTGCTGCTCTTAGTGCGCATAAGATAACCTGCATATTTATTAATGACTTCGGTTTCACCGTCATAGACAGCAGTTCCATATATACCTAGTTCGCCAACACTTTCCATACATAATGGTTTGGTTAGAGGGTGTGGGACTTCCTTACTAGGATATGGTGTTTTGTAGTGAACAGTTGGTAACTCAGGAGGCTTGATCTTTTCCATTAATATGTATTCCGAAGAAGCTACGAAGTCACGATTTGTTTCCTCTGTAGATTTTCCTAGCATTTCTAGATGTGCTTTTAATGTATCAGCTAATTCTTTATCATGAAGATTGTTTCCACCTCCTTCTCTCTGGGGTTTCAAAACATAGTTTTCTGGGTTTTCTATAGCTTTATGCATTGTTTCCATGGCAAGTGGTGAAGTATCATTACAATCAATTTGGAGGGCAAAGCAGGGTTCGAGTTCATGTGCAAAATTGGTAAACTTATTGAGAGTTTGGTGGTCACAGAAAGCCTGTTGTATCTTTTTCATCCCAGCTAAAAGTGTAGGTACAGCAGGAACTTTTGTGGCCTTTGTGTTTTCAAGCCATTCATAAATTTCCCAATCTTCTTCACATGTAAAATGGTCAGGTGAATAACCGCTTCTCAGGTAGATTATTGCAACTTCATAAGTAAATTTTGTAGATCCTTCCCAATCTCCTTGGCTTTCTGTTATAAAAAGGGTATTAGATTTGCTAAAATAATTTTCGGTGTTGGGTTGATGATTGCTATATTCATTGCCTATGAAAAGTGTTCCGTTATTCCTCATTGAGTATAGCTCATTGAAAGTTGCACGAATGACATTTAAGCCGTATTCGTTTTGTAAGGTAAAAGCTAAATGACGGTGATCTACCTCATTTAGATCGTTGGGATCAACCAACCACATAACTGCTAGTGGGTGTTTAGAGTTATAACGTTCTTGATATACTTTTTGAGCAGCGTGAAATGCATATCCGAATTCATGTAGAGGGTTATTTGATGGGTGAGTTTCATTCAAAGCTTCAAATGAATTAAAAAAAGGAGTACTTTGCAGGATATTTTGTACTTGAACTTTATGAATAGGGGCAAGGCTATTAACATAGGAAGCAAGGCTGACTGATACAACATTTAATTCAATTTGCTTGATGTTAAGGCTAGGTTTATCTCCATTCATGGTAAGGTGAGTCATATAATCTGAGCGGAATAGGTGTAACTTTAGCTCCTTACTAAAGTCTTTCTCACCATCAACGTAAATTCTTTGGCATATGTCTAAAAGTCGCTTGACATAATCATCAACCTTTGCCATTGGTTTGAGTTGCTCAATCAACCAAGATGGGTTGTTGCTCGCATTATTTGCAAGTTGGTTGAATAATGGGGCAAGTATCTTGGCATATTGGAATTGGGATTTTGGATAAGGTGAAGGCAAAAAGGTAGTCGAAGCTATTTTAACGTCACCACCAGGAAAAAGTGGTTGCCATTGGTCACCTTGAGAAGGCCTAGTTTGAATCTTAGTATATTGCATAAGTCCTTGTGCTACAGAGTAGGCCATTCCATCTGATAGATAGTTAGTAATGGAGTACCTCTTGTAGTCTTTTGAATAGGGCTCATTGTTTTCAGATTTGAGATAGATATAGGAATCCTTCCAGAATTTAAAGAAGGCAGCTGTTAATGCGTCGATTGCGTTATCCATATCTATCTGGTAAACAATAATATATAAAGCAAAGATTATGTTATTAAAATTGGATGTAATAAATACTAAGCAAAAAAGGAATTAATAAGTATCGCGATTTTGAGTAATTTAATGTGAAAATTGATAGAGGGGTGAAGATAGACTAACCCTATATCTAGTTTTATATTAGATCTTGGTAGAGGATATGTAAAATAATAATAATAGGTTTTAAAAATACTAGCATAAGTGTTAATAAAAGTAAAAGTTATGAGTCAAGTATAAGTGCATACAATGATTTTGAGAAATGGTCAAAGAATTTTAATAACATTGGTTGGTTAATAATATTTTGGATTTAAATTGTAAAAGATAATAAATAAGGAAGAAATTTTATAGTTGATAAAATGCAATGATAAAGTTTAAAAGTTACAGAAAGTTATATATTTGATTGTTGTTTTAATCTTGCGGAAAATGATAAAGAGCAGTTATGCAAGTAGAAGTATGCTATATATACATGCAATTTTTATCTTCTATATATATATAATATATATTTATGTTATACACGTAGCAGATTAAGTAGATAACTTTTGATTTCATGACACAAAGCAGTAGGAGAATCAGGGAGATTAAAGGGTGTGTTTTGATAAACGCATATTTCAATGAATATGTATAAGTATCACTCATGAGTGGCACAGTACTTCTTCAATTTTTCATAATATTGTAATTCATCATGTGCATTTAGAATATTAGTAAATACTACATACAACAAATTGATGAACATCGTACATAATTCATTTTGTGTTAGCCATAGTAAGTTTATTAAATGTTTATAATATACATATTATAAGTACACGCAAGGTACACTTACATTAACATTGTGAAGTTTTATACAATACATATTGCTTACCAACCCAACATAGCACTGAAGCCTAGAAAAATTAATTTTATACATAAAATTGATTCTAGCTTCGACATAAAAAATGCCTTGTCAAAAAAAATTTTTTGATCATACATATTTTAGGCACACAAGTCCTCAGATTTTTAATTATAAATTATAAAACTTTAGAAAAGGCATGCACAAGATTTGTCATAAGTAATAACCAAATAACATTTAACATTAAGCCAACTCAGTCAGTCCTTCTAAATTTGACAAAAATGATAAACAAATGGAACGTGTGATCCTCTACATCTATATAATTAGTAGTGGATTACCTACTTATGATGGTTCTCGGTCATCATCTTATATCTAGACAATTTAATGAAAATAATGGAGATTCGCATATATTTTGCAATACACAATAAAGCTTTGAACTCAAAAATATATCATTATTATTTTTACTCTTGATTTTGTTTAGGGACTAAAATCGAAATACTATTGAAAAGATAAAGTTTGAAATTGTATATTAAACTTATTCGTTTGGTTTGTATTGAAGAGTTTACCTAAAAACTTTTTACAACTTATCGTATTGCAATTCATAAATCTTTAATGAAGGTTGTGATTTTTTTACTAATTAAAACGAAACTAGATGAAAATTACTTTATAAAGTGCTGATTAATATAGGATTTAAATAATTAGATACATCAGCAACTACTGAGATAACTGTTTTTAAACCTAATGATTCATATATACTATGTTAGTATATATATGATAGTTTTTAAAAAAGTAATAATTTCGGTTTAACAATTAATTTTTGGTTTCAAAATTTTTATATAGCTTATTCATGCAGTGATACTACAATTAATTAACTACAGGATTCTTATTTTAACAAAATTTTAAACAAAGATCCTTAGCTTTTTTATTTAAACTGTAAAATGGATAATTTATCCATATATTTAGCGATTTAGGTTCTGGGTTTAAATGAGGGTCTTGTTGAAATTTTTGAGGAACCATGACTTTTTAGAAGGCAGTTGTAACGATAAAATTTTTAGGATTCTTGTAAAATTTGTCTGAAAAAGTTTAATACCAGCATAAATCTAAACTTTTACAAGTTCGAATTAATAACAGGATCTTTATTATTTCTATTTGTTTTTGTATATTCTTATAGAAAAAAATTACTTGTAAATGACTAATATCTTGTTTTAGACTTCTAAAATTAGTGTTATTTAATAGCTGAGATAGTGGTTTTAGTTTATTAATTTATTTTTGAAATTTGAAGCTGGATAAAAATAAAATAATAAGTTTAACAAAATACAATAATAAATATTATTCTACTTCTCAGGGTGATCTAAAAGTGATACATCTTTGGTATCTATCCATTCGTCAGATAAATCCTCAGCATCCAAGAATTCAGTTAGGTTATTCTTTAAATATTCAAGTTCTTGTTTTAAATCATCAAGTTCCTCATTACTTTGCTTGATTATTTGGTCTTGTTTTTCTATATTTTCCAGTAGGTTTGACAATTCCAACTTCTGTTGATTAAGCTTGCCTTCATCTAAATCTAAAACCTTCTCTAATGTCTTTTCGATTCCTTTTAAATGCTTATTAGTCTCAAATACTCGCTTTTCCTCTTGTTTCCTTAGGTTCTCTTTCATAGCTTGAAAAATCTTAAGTTGACTATCTATTTTTCTATCGTCTAAAAGCTGCATTTTCAACATAGCTACATACAAGTCACTAATACTGATCCCTTGTTTGAGGCTCTCCTTGTCAAATAAGTAATTAATTTCTTTTTGGTAATCTTCAGAAATTTCAATATCTGTGAAACATAACGGATTATTTCAAAGGGGTGTTTCTAGTTTGGTCAAATGTCATCAGGGACCTTAGAGGCTTTGTGTAACTCAATCTTATCTAGATCATTACAAATATTTGGGAGTGGAAAAGTTTTAATGGTTTTGTAAAAAGCTAGCTCGAAATGTAGTGGATTGAAAAAAATTCGAAGATAGTAGATAGGGGTGTGTTTAACTTGATTTCTCTATGGAAGTTTTTACAGTTATAAATAGTGTAAAATAGCAAAGAAAAAAGTTATAATTAGCTAAAAAAAGGTATGAAACAAAACCATAAAGGTAACAAATCTGTAATTCTATAAATTATAATTTCACAAATACCTTCTTTGTTTTCATCAAGAGATTGCTGCGCTTTAATCAAATGTATTAGTTCATCTTGCGTATTTTCTGTACCAGCTGAATTTTCAATATTAGCTTGTTTATTATCTAGCTTCATATATTCCACAAGTTGAGAGAGGTTCCCTTCTGCTATAGCTGATAACGATTTCTGTTTTTGCTGCAACTCTTTTTCAATTTTTTCAAAAACGAGTACCTCACATAAAGTAAATTCAAGGAAGTTGCCTGCTATTTCATCTTTCATCTTATCTACTGCAGCAAGCGCAATTAACCTCTCTATAAAACGAATAAAGTACCGGACATCATAATTTTGTATTTCACGTGTATTATCTTTCTTTTTAGATATAAGTGGTGCCAGTCTCTTGCTACCCATTAACTGAATTAGATTTAATTCCCCATCAAAGCATACAAGTGCCTCCTTCTCCTTTTGCTTAAGTGAAAGAGTTCCTAGATAGCCATAGAAACGTCCAATTATGGGGTAATTGTAAAAAAGTTTACCCCTTTGAACAAATTCAAAATATGCATATGCAAGTGAGTAAAGGACTTCACTAATGAAAGCAGTAGTAGCTATCACGATAACTGATAAGATGCAAATATTCGTTATAGTTGAGAGTTCCGACCCAAGGATTATCTAAAGAATTAGGTATTATTATATGAAAAATCATTTTTGTAAAATTTGTTAAAAATCTATTTTGTGAAAAGATAAAAGCAATTTTTAACAAATGCACAATGTTACAATACCAATTAAACAATTTATGATAATAATTTTCATAAAACTGTATTAAGAATAGACTTATAATATCATATTCGTTGATAATGTATCTGATCAAAAATATCACAAGTAGTCAAGAGTCTTACCCCAACAATGATTAAGCTTAGAGTCCAAGTAGACATACTATGAGTCTCTAGGTTATCAAGACGTGAGTAATTTCTGTAAAGTTTGTATATTAAAATATATTGAAATGATGTAGCCTAAAAAAAATTTCATTTTAATTATATACACTTGCAATTAATCTGAGTGCTTAATGATGTCTAAATAAGCTATATGCGTGTACACCTTACAGAACAATTCTTATCTCATGTGAAAATTAATATTCAATAAGGGTTACTAATTTGATATAATTACAAAAAACAGTATGTTTATCTAAGTACATATATAAGATTATGGTGTTACTATATAATGTGGTCTTATTAATAATTCTGATTTTACAAATGTTTTACATGTGCAGAAATTGTTCATGCATGATATAGGTATACGCATGGCTATTGTTTTATGGAATAAATGATTATATACACCCATAATTTTTATTATTTAGAAACGAGATGCTATATGTACACAAGCAAGTAACGTTTATAGTTCATACATATAAAGATTATGGGACTATCAGGCACTTCTAGATCACTGAGTAAATAGTAGGTCATTAAGTGAATATTAAAAGAAAATCTATAAATTAGTTAGCTAGAGATATATATTATATCTATCAAAATCGAATTATACCTCTCATCAAATGGTTGTGTACTAAGATGTAGATACAAGAAAATAAGGGCAACAAGTGTCGCCATCCATATACGACTGCTTATTAAATCTTTTCCCGGTAATAAGGTAACATGAGATATAATGAGAACTAATAATTTTCTGAGAAAAACAATGTTTTCCCAGTACCACAAACCTTCCTTATAGCCATTATGTAAGAATCCAAACTTGAGTCGCACTTCATTTGTGTTGAGTTTCTTTCTATTTATAAATAGTATGAAGAAAGCCATGACTGGGATTCCCAATCCCCATAGTATAAGACCGACAATTCCCAATATAAAAAACTTGTAATATTCACTCTGGGGTGAAATGATACATTCTACACTCATAGCAGCTCTGAGAACATACTTAGAAGCATTTTCTTCTCCCAAATCAATCTCCGCACACTCGAATAAACTCAACATCCTTGAAGTTGTACTTGTGTGTACATAAAACAATAGTGTTACATAGATTGGAATCATATCTTCCAAGAGTTTCATAAAACGTTTCTGGCGAGATTCACCAGGTGTAGGGATGTATCTCATGATCATTAGAATGCGCTCATTTTCATATTCTTTAATCAAACCTTTATATATATGTTCTAAACTCAATTTTTCGGATTGTTGTAATAGATTAAGTTTCTTACGGATCTGATCTTTTCTTGCATGTTTGATAAATTTCACCACGGCTATCATAATGATGGTAACAAATATAGGTAGAAGCACAGGTAAAAAGAAGTAGAATAGCATTGATCTAAAGTAAGCCTCAGCATGTGTAATTTCGGGATGTGAACGAAATAAACAATCGACAGATATCTTCAAGTCATTTATATCAAGGAGATTAAGGCTTGGTGATGTATTAGAAAATGTTTTGAACCAATTTGGGAGCTGTGAATTCTCAAATCTTAATATCTTAAGTACAGACATACATGTTAAGAAATTGGTAGCAATCTTAATAACAATCGAGTGTATAGATTTCCTATTATAGCCCGCAGAAACATTGATAAATGTCATGAAGATGTTAAAGAAGATCTGGCATACATAAAGTAGTGTTATTAATGAGACGTTCAGAGCAAATGGGGGGCAACTTTCACATATCTGATTCTCTTGTAAACGATTGGTGTAGCTGTAACGACACTCACTACACAGGAAGTTGTTCATAGTTTCATAGCACTGATTCTTACCCAAACATGAATCTTCAATGGGGCATTGGAAAAATATCCAATCAGATTTATGCCTCAATTCTTCATTTACTTTGATCAAGTAATAATTTGGTAATGCATATGGAGGTGTATGTACATTAGAATCTTCACTGTATACATTCGTAGATTCATTAGTAGATAGAGAATTGAAATAACCTTGATTTTGAAAACCACCAGCACAGTATGAACCTTCTGGACATATCAAACAAGCTTGATTTGCAAAGTAGTAACCTTCATTACAATAGCATTGGGCTTGGATTGATGAGCCTTCTTTAGACTGTGAATTTGGTTGGCATTTCCCAGTGCATTTAGTATCCTCAATAGTACTCTTAAAATATCCTGGTGGACATTTTGAACACACCTTAGTATTTGTAGTAATATCTTTGCTCGTGAATGAGTAGCCCTTGTCACATTTACCTATTTAAGAAAATATTTTTATTTCTAATGTGTACATACAAATATATACGACTCAATTTCACTGATACTTACAATCATCAAATGTTGTAGCGGCGGATACACCAGGGGGTACTCGAGTATTGTTTGGGCAGCCCACAGGCATCTGGGGGTCTCCAGATTCAACAAAACTATAGTTGTAATATTTATGGTGTGCCAATGTATTGCTTACAATCTTTGGTATGCTACTCGAGTATATATATGTATTATTGTGTGTAAAACTGAGTAAACGAGTTGGGTTAATGCTTGAAATCACTCCGCTGTTGATAGGTAACTCATTTCGAGTGTACTGATAACCTAATCTTAATGAGTAGGGGGGCTCTGGGTCTTGTAAAAATGAAAGGGAGGATGAAGTTTCCCCTCCTGGGCAGAAAACCTTGGGATTCTTACACATTTTACAGCTCCCATCAAAATAATGCCCAGGCGAGCACAAACATAATTTCTTGTTGTTAGCTGCAGTGACACCTGCTGTATCACTATTTTCATCACATTTTGTACATTTATGATTCCCAGTTGTATCTTTATAATGATCAACAGGGCAAGGGATACAGGCCAAACTTGTGATATTGTATACCTTTACGTCGGGTAATGTGTACCCAGGTTTACACATACAATCGAATTCACTCCCTGAACCAAGCCCAACGGTATCCTTATTAAAATTAAAATGTGCACATGGCTTTGGTGGTACCATCTTACCATCTACACCACGTCCACCAGGGCAATAGTGTCCCAAAGGACATAGCTGTCAAGTTGAGAATGGGTATAAGGATGTATTGTGTGTATATATAAATTATTGTAGTTATGAGTAAAGAGTTAAAATTGTGTATGAGTGTGCAAAGTACGTTTGAAGATGAGTTGAAAGGATATTTAACTAGGCTTTTCTAGTATATACATAATATGATTTCGTTTCTATACAACTGGAAACATATAACTTTAACTAAATAAAACATGTAGACTTATAATTTTAAACTTTATGTACACATATCAATACTACATACACCCTCAAAATGTGCCATATATGTATATACTTTATACATCACCAAAGCTTATCACCAAAATATTGTAAATATATACCCCAGAACATATCAACATTATGTTATATATATATAAACACAAAATATAACACACATTTTGAACCTAATCATATTACCTCACAATGTGTTTGGTTTTCAGGTAGATAATAACCAACTTTACACTCACAGTCTAGGATAGATTTTGAACCTTTTGTCTTAGTAATACTCCCAGAGGGGCAATTGATAGCAGGTGTGTTACCAATGAAATCTTTGTATGCATTTAATCTTACTTTCTGGCACCTAATGATATTATAACCTGCCTGCATACCTAAAAATTCATAGCCTAATTCACACCTTGAAAAATAAAAAGCAGAGAAAAATTGTGTGTATGTACAGTGTTATGTTCATTGGAAAAAGTGTAGATCTATCAATTACATATTAAATACAAC
The DNA here is from genome assembly GCA_015657535.1 of Nephromyces sp. MM_2019. NCBI lineage: Eukaryota > Apicomplexa > Aconoidasida > Nephromycida > Nephromyces > Nephromyces sp. MM_2019. Next base: position 22,066 of record JADHZB010002059.1, on the reverse strand, counting down.
GGTGAATGATTATTTATATATCTATATATATATATATATGTGTGTGTGTGTTTGCATGTATTCATATATAAAAAAAGACACATCAGAAGTTATATGTTATTCATTGGGTATATGAGATTGAGCCCTAATCATTGAATAATATAAATACACACGCTTCAAAGTATACAAAATGACACATTTATTTTACACATAAACTAAGATAATATAAAGCTAAATAAAAATGAAATTGATATAATTGAGTTGAGATCATTCAAGATCATATAGCTACATATCTATAAGGTGCAAAAATACATTTAAAACAGTGAAGCTATAAATTATTCATCAATTCAGTTATAAAGAATTTTGTAAATGTTATATGCTTAAAACATCAACATATACATGTTCATATACACCAACAAAATTAGATTATCTATACTACCCCAAAAGAAGGATCAATGGCACACCACTACAAGTCCAAATCATACTTTTATTATCTACACATTTCCAATTAATACAACACCCAAATAAAACACACACTAAGTAGAACACAACGAAATCAAACCCACAGAAAGCAAAATATATAAGCTCACATAAACGAAAACCACATATTCAAAGTCACACAAACCAAATCCACACACCCAAACCCACATAACCCACACCCTTTAATAAAATACACACGAAGAAATTTACACATCAAGCACATACATGCAACGTATAGGATGATCATTAAGATGATTAGGGGGTATAGTGACACTATGATCAGGGCATTGGATAGTTTTCTTCTCAAATAGGCCAAATTCAGGGTTGAGAGATATAGAGCCCACACAGAAATGATTGTTAGGGCATTCTGCACACGGTGAAGAGGTCATACCAGTTTCAAAGTAGCCCTTATCACACAGTGTGCAACTGAGGGGGCTAGTAGGTGTTGAGTCCGCACTATATGAATGTGTAGGACAAGGTTTACAAATTCCATTAGATACATTATTCTTCCATCGTTTGTTTCCACAGGGTATACATATTTGATCATGATCTAATTTACCAGCCCCAAATTCATCTGGATTTTCATCAATTATACTCCTATATAACTTGTACTCTACAGATGATTGATTAGAAAGGTGTGTAGGATTGATAGGCTCGTGTCCTGCTTGACATTGACAAACATTTAAACTATTTGCAATACCAATAGAGGTCTTTGAATAATCTTTCCCTGTAAATGTATTTGTAGGGCATTTGATTGGCTTAGCTAAATAACCCCCTTTTGAGTAATACCCCTGTTCAACTTTTTCACATGCTATAGACTCCTTTTGGCCTACTTGATGATACCCTGGTTTGCTGTGTGTATTTGTATGTATGTGTTTATGTATGTGTATGTGTACATGTGTATGTATGTGTGTGTATCCGTGTGTGTATGTGTGTGTATGTATGTGTGTGTATATGTGTCTGTGTATGTGTATGTATATCTTTATGTATGTGTGTGTATGTATGTGCTTGTGTATGTATATATATATATATATATATGAGTGTGGGGAGGGTGTATTATCGTTGGATTTTTAAAGCGAGTCACTTTTGGATATAATAAAAAGGTTTATATATATATATAAATATATATATATATTATGTTGATTTGTGGTGCTCATTTTATATGAGTTGATTTGTATCTCAATGTATATTAATCAAGTATATGTCTCATCTAAATCGTTCTTATTATGGTGTAAATCTCTAATCATGTGTATATATTGAAATAGTTAATCAAATTATATAGGTGCCGTATATGTGTATTCCTAAGTTATTTTATACATAATAGATTATTGGGTGTTAATGTGTGCGTATCTTGTGTGTAAATTAGTTATAAAATTCGTTGTATTCTTACCATTCACATCGACGGCTATCGGGTGAACTAGCACCAATCACTGTAGTCGATGAAAATTCAGGGCATTCACCAATACATTTAGTATTGCCCTTAGTTTCTTTCCATTGGCCTATATATTTTATGTACACACACACACGTTTTTTATTGTCTATCATAGTTATAGATCTCTATTTTTGAGATATACACATTATTCTCCTTATTCAAATCTTTTTAAAAAAATTCTCACTACATAAAAAATATCCAACACATACAATAAGCAACACCAAAACACACCACAACATAGTAAACCATATACAAACACACAATTAAACAACATACATCAACAAATGATACACAACATAAGATATATATAAATATATATAATAATATATTATCAAAATAATATAAATTGTATTACCCCCCATCAAATCATTGTATGTACATTCACTCAAACCTCCCCCTCACTCTTTACTACCTACCCCACCCCTCCCCAAACACACACCTCGCTCCCCTACTCTGCCCCCCAACACACACACATATATATACATACCAGCTTTACAAGGGGTACATGTATTGTTATAATCTCCATAATAACCACGATCACATACACATAATGAATCACTGGTTGAGCCTTCAAATGTAGTTGTTTTGTTATGTTCACAACTTAAACACGCATTATTTTGGCTAATACCTTTCTCAACTAAATCAAAACGATTGTATGTACCCATAGGGCAAAGTTGACAGTGTGTAGAGTTAAAAAATTGTCCATCATTACAAGCTAATTTTATAGTGAAATCTTTCACATAATTATTAACAGCACCTCTTCCTCTAATTTGTAAATTTAATTCAGATTTTGGTATAGTATTAAACACACCATTTATTTCACCCGTTGTTTTATCTATACTTAAGAAATCTTTTGAAATGTGATAATCAGGATTATTAACAAATTCAAACCAACGTATATTTGATGTTTTAGTAGCATCCATACCAAATATGGGGGAAACCTTAATATTTTGTCCTTGTTCATATAAATTATTATGAAAATAATGAAAACTTGACACACTTGCTGTTTGTTCAATATCAAGTATTTGTATAACAACTTGTGAATTTATTTGATTTATTATTAATAAATATATATCTTGGTGTGTATGTGATAGTTTACTCAAATTAATTATATCTAATGATTTAATTAGACACGGACGATTATATGATAAATTGATTTCAGAATATAAAATAAGTTTCCCCTTATCAATCGTAAATAAATTTGGATCAAATTTATTAGCCTGAAACCGTTAGATTGAATTTGTGTGTGAGTGTGTGTGTGTGTGCGTGTGTGTACATGTGTGTATATATAGGAATTATTCATACTTATATTATGTTTGAATATATATATATTTATATGTATTATTCATATCTATATTCATGTAATTTATTTGAGTGTGTATGTGTAGAAATTATACACATCTATAATCATGTATAGATGATGTGTGATTTTGTGTTTATATGTAGAAATTATATACAATTATGTATAAATAGTGTGTGATTTTCTGTGTGTACATGTAGAAATTATATACAGTAATGTGTAAATAGTGTGTAACGCTCTGTGTGTGTATCTAGAAATTATTCACATCTACAGTCATGTATATTATCGTGTATATATATATATATGTATTTACCTGTGAAACAAATATAAGGGGTTTGTCTGAGTAAAGAACAGCTTTCGTGTATAAAGGTTGGAATAGGATAGCTGAGGGTTCATTGTTATTGTTATCACGATAATTATCATAAGTATCCTTAATGTGTATATGTTTATTAGTGAGATCAAAAGTTAACCATACAAGTCGATTATTGTGTGTATCAGTAATAAAGCAATGGTTGAGTGATTGTTTAGTGCTTGATTTATCCATGTTGGTGTATATACACGATATATCATGTGGGTTATTCAGTGATAAATTATTGGGGGTGAAATTGACAAGGTTTAAGTCTTGGTCTAAGATATCAAGTTTGCTTGTGTGTGAATTAATTAAGACTAAATAAGATACAGCTTGTGTGAGTTGGAAATCATAGATAGATGCTAATGAGATATGTGGCCCAAAGGGTTGAGATGTGTGCAATTTTTTGATGTGAAAAGGGTCACTCATATCATATTTAACGATCACAGGTTTATGTTTGGGCTTAACAAATAGAGATATTGGATTATTAGTGTAATCAATTACACATTTATGTGGGCTTTCTATATTATCTAATGATAACCAAAATATGGGGCCCAAATTCTTACGTGAAAAATAAAAAATAAGGATTTGGTTTGTGTGTGGACTTGGTAGAAACATGAATTGTATAGGGAAATCAGATATATTTTCAAATGTATCTAAAAATACACCTTTTATACTGTTTTTCCTTATATTAATAGCCTTATTAAACAAAACCATTAATGGGTGTGATATATCTAGTATAGAGATTGAATGTGTAGCCTCTATATCTAACACATTTGTATATATGTCACTTAATTTATACTCTGAAAATGGGTGTATCTCCAACATACCCAGATGTGTTGAATTCACCTTTTTATCACTTAAAGTTGATGATAAACAAATACCCAATATATTTTTGGTTGAATTATTAATTGAATTATCCCATTGTAAACTCCTAAACACATATATATAATTATTTACATATATTGTGTGTGTGGGGGGGGGGGGGGGGGATTATATTTATATGTGTTTGTGTGTGTGCATTTAGGGATGATTATATATATATATATATATATAGATATAAACACACACATCTAAGCTATACATATATACAAAGAAAATCACACACATATACATACAATTATTTAACTCACCGAGCTAGTACAAGGGATTTGTTAGTGTCACTATATTTTAATAGTTCTAGCTCAGTCGTTTTTGCATATATTGCCCCATTATTACACATTTTGTGTGTATTATAGTGGGTTTGAAGTGTAATTTGTTTATCAAGTAAATCATCCTTAGTAATGTGTGAACCAGTGAGAAATATTGAAAATGGGATAGTGGCTGGTTTTGTCGTAATTTTATTATGAGATGAGATAATATGCCTATCAAGATCAAAACCTATACACACAATAAAGGGGAAGTATGTGTGTAAAAATGTATGTGTATAAAATACATGTGTGTAAAGTGTATTATTAATCAAATTTTAGGGGTATACAAAGTGTATTTGTACGAGGGGGAAATATTATGAGCTAAAAATCATTTAATCCTAGTAAGTATATTTTCCATACATTATATACATACATATAATGAAACTATACCCATACACACATATCCATATACTCACATCCCCATGTACACATACACATATACCCATACACTGAACCCCCATACACACACACACACATACATATACATGCACACACACATACACACACACGTACATATACATGCACACACACATACACACACACGTACATATACATGCACACACACATACATACACACATACACACACACATACAGATACATGCACACACACATACAGATACATGCACACACACATACACACACACATACATATACATGCACACACACATACACACACACATACATATACATGCACACACACATACACACACACGTACATATACATGCACACACACATACACACACACATACATATACATGCACACACACATACACACACACATACAGATACATGCACACACACATACACACACACATACATATACATGCACACACACATACACACACACATACATATACATGCACACACACATACACACACACAAACCATGAATTAAGATACGATGAGCGATGGCTATAGATTCTTGGGAATTGTGTGTATGTTGCCAACAGAGTGTGAAATCACCCGTTTGAGGGATATTGAGTGTGTCTGTAGTTACATAGCCCATTTCAAGGTGTGTATAATTAACAGCTTTAGTTTGATTGATAGCAATGTGTGTGTAAATTTCTTGGTTATAGTCAAGTAAAGGTATTGCCCCCTCTGATAAATTTTTTTTGTATACAGAGTAAGTACGGAGGGCTTTTTGTAATTTCACAGAGTGGCTCAAATTATGACAAGCAAAAGGTGATGTTTTGACAAGGAATAGACGATTGTGTGTAGCCAAATTAAGCCCTATAATCTTTAAACTGAAGGTTGAATTTGTGTTAAATGTGTGTGGATTATCTAAATCAGGAAATACTGGGCCTAATCACACCAAAAAAAAATTTGAAGGGAATGTGTGTATGTGTGTGTATGTGTGTGTTGTGTGTGTGTATGTGTGTTTGTATGTATGTGTGTGTGTGTGTGTGTGTGTGTGTGTATATGTGTGTGTGTGTATATGTGTGTGTGTGTGTATGTGTGTGTGTTTGTGTGTGTGTGTGTATGTGTGTGTGTGTGTGTATGTATGTAGAGAGAAAGTGAGGGGTGGGGTTATAAAGATATACTTTTATTCGATTTTCTCATAGATATGATTTTTTACTCATGCGTGTATTATATTCGTGTATATAAACATAATAAGGTCAGCTATATATATTTATAGTATATATATTATGTTTGTGTATATACACATTATAAATTTAGCTATATAGATCTATAGATGTATGCGCTCAAAATAAAATCGTTTAACGTAGTGTACAAACACACTCAAATATTCCTAAGATATAGATACTCAATACACAGATGTACATCTAATAATGAATACCTTATTCTTATATATATATATATATACCCTGTACATATACACACACACACACACACACACACACATACCATTGACTGTAATCTGGCCAATCTCTGTGTAATAATGTTCAAGGGATGTACAAGGGGGTGTACGCTTAAGCTTTCCTAAGTAATGTGTGTGTGAAGAATAGCACATACATATTTTGTGTGTGGATGATTTATCAGTTGTTTTTGCCTTGAAATTCTTCCATATTAATTTTTGTGTGTATCCATTTCTTATAACTAAATGAGGACTTTCATTTGGGCTATGTTTAATAGTTTCTGATATGTGTGCTTTTTCACTTCCACATGTGTGTGTATTGTCGATAATTCTTATGAAATAATCACCCACAATATTCTTACCAATAATTGAGATATCAAATTTTTCATTTGGTTGAATAGTGCGATGTGAATTCCCTACACACATACACACACACACACACACACACACACACACACACACACACACAAACAGTTAATTAATAGGGGTAAAGGCAATGTGTGTATTTTATGAATGATATAGATAATGTAATGGGAGTGTGGATTTACTTGTATTTACATTGAATTATTTATACATATTGTTCAATGTATATATTGAATAATGTGTGTAAATTTTATGTATGTCTGTGTAATTATATGTGTGTCTAATTAAATGTGTATACAAGTAAACCTTAAAGTGTGTGTATAAATAAAGAAAAAGTATGTATACGTATGTATGCAAGAGTAAGTACAGAAAAGTGTATGTACACTTCAATATGTAATCAAATGTGTAAATTGTTTGTGTGTAAATAGAATGGATTTTCAGATATCTATAAAATGTTAGAGTGTTTAAGCATGCTCTTCATATATTGTATAGTACCACACAAGATATATTGAGGTGTGAATAATCCATCTATTGTATATATGTATACATACGAATACACACAACCAAATCTATACACACACACAATAAAAATATTTTGTCTGTGTAACTTACACAAAGGTTTACACTCTTCATACATAACTTCTGGATCAGAAGTCCAACACCAAATTGATGAACTGTTATTTGGATTTCTACAAAAATTGTGATTTTCATATAGGTCAGTGAAATTTGAGTGTGTGTGTGTGTGTGGTTTTTGGTCACTCCATTTCTGACACACACGCCCTGATTTTGTTCTACTTTGACAGCCAATATAATTTAATCCATTACCCCTATAATCCTCATTACAATCTATAAATAAAGAGTTTTGAGTATTTTAAGAGTATGTGTGTGTCGTCAATCTATTTATATGTGTGTATTGTTGATTATATTTTGGGTGTATCTGGGTGTGGCACACACATATAAGCAAGCATATTCCCCCAACCCCCTTCTCCAAAACACATTTATATACACATACACATATACCTATAAACACATATTTACACAAGCACACACATACACAAAAATCTACAACACACACATGCACCAAAATCCACAATACACACACACACATACACAAAAATCTACAACACACACATGCACCAAAATCCACAATACACACACACACATACATAAAAATCTACAACACACACATGCACCAAAATCCACAATACACACACACACATACACAAAAATCTACAACACACACATGCACCAAAATCCACAATACACACACACACATACACAAAAATCTACAACACATACCTATACCAAAATCCACAATACACACACACACATACACAAAAATCTACAACACACACATGCACCAAAATCCACAATACACACACACACACACATATATATATATATATATATATATACTTACGACAATATTTTAATTGAGCAGCAGCTGTTTCTTTAGCATACTTGAATGATTTTAAATTTTGCCTCCTTGTAATTGTACCTAAACACTCAACTTCTTCCCCACAATCATTTACACATTTTCCATCATTTTTTGATTCATTATAAATTAGATTATTTGTAGGTACACACAAGGGTTGTGAATTAAGCTTTCTATAACGATAATTTGCACCACACAATGTGTCTAGATAAGCTTGTAATTTGGATACCACTACACACACAATTTTATATAGTTGCATATATATATTTATATATATAATACATACAAATACATACACACACATACACAGACAAAACACATACACAAACAAAGCACACACACATGAACAAAAACACACATACATACACATAAACAAAAACACACATACACACACATAAACAAAAACACACATACACACACATAAACAAAAACACACATACACACACATAAACAAAAACACACATACA